>APFE030366437.1:55824-110679 GCA_000404065.3 Pinus taeda | reverse complement strand
TCCAAGGCACCTGAAGGGAGTCTCTAAGTCAACTTCCTGGATAATGAGCTGAAGTCGACAGGAAGTGACCTTGATCGAAGGTGGGACATAATGTTTCCCACATCATCGAAATGAGACAGAGAAGGGTAAGATGTTTTGTGTGAGGTATCAGGGGGAAGTTGAGTGTTCTGTAGAGGTAAACTTCTCTTGAACATATTGGTGGCACGACAGTGGACTTGGCAGTATTTGACATCAAATGATCAGGGGTCATGGTGACAACGCAATGACCAGATGAGAGGTCAAACAGGATAACCCAAACCCATGGAGGCAATTGTAAAAACAAGATGAGATGTCCCCACCCAGACACGAATGCAGACAAGTGCCATGTTCAAGAGCGACATACTGCCAACACGACAATAATTGTGGTTCCTTTTTCCCCACCATTTCTGGCGAGTACCCCGGTTATTTTTGGATGACAAGATTGATGGGGATAGCATATGCTTGGGAGGCGTCATTTCGACGGAATTCGATGTCATTAAGTTTTAACGAGTCTGACGAAGGAAGAACTCGACATCTTTTCATGTTTAGAGAGTTTGAAAAGACAACGGAAAAGTAAACTCCAGGGGTCTCCTTTTTCGTAAAGTTGTGTCTCTCGAGCCTGAAAAAGTATAAAACAATGCTCGAAAGAACCGCCCAATCATTACGACCGAGGAGTACTTTTCATAAGTAGTGATTCCGATCTGAAAAAGTAAAAAAGTGATCGAAACCACGTTGCTTCGTGACCATTAACGAACCTGAAACGACAAAGGTCCGACAATCTTTTCGTTTTTTACACGGTCGAAAAAGGTTTTAAAGATGACTGCCTCTCATTTACATTTAACGAGTCGAGAGGGCCAACCCGACATTCTTTTCACATTTAGAGAGTCAGAAAAGAGCAAAAAGGTGACTCCAAAGTGACTTTTTCGTGTATTTAGCGAGTCCGAAAAAGTATAAAATACAACTCGTTTCGTCGCCTAAGCCGCACAAACACCTATTGCTGCACAAGAAACCAGCGTAAAATCCATTTTCGACACAAATAAACATTAAAATATTCATAAAATGACTTTTAAAACCTATTTGAGGGCCAAAAAGTTATAAAATGGGTGAAAATGGTAAAACAAAAATTACTTTTCACTTTTTACCTTTGGAGAGCGATATTAGGGCTTTTGGTGTGCGATCTTCAAGTGATGATTGCAACCAATCCAGTTGACCATTCAGAGCGCCGTCGGTGTCAGGTAAGAGGTCTCTTCCCTTACTCCATTTTCATCCATTTCAAATTTGTTTTAAACTGTTTTTTCATCCTCTATGGGAGGGATTTAAAAAATAAGGGTTGCGCCCATTGGCACGGGTTTCGGGCACGGACCCGCGCCAATGGGGCAACTTTCCCTGCATTTGAAATGTTTGCGCTGCATTTTGAAGTTGCACAAGGATCTAATTCATTGTTTTGGGCTTGTGATTGCAGGGAAACACGTGAAAATGGTAATCGTGTGGAAGGAACGAGAACATGACCAAGTGGACACATTGGCCTTAGTGGATGAGGACTACATGGAAGCTCTCAGAGCTTGTGGGCTCAAGAAATATTTCCTGCTGTCCTATCTACGAGCTTAGCTAGAGCTCTTGCAGTATCTGATCAACTTGTGGGACGTAGAGGAATAGGTGTTCCAGATATGGGACCAAGTGCTTGAGTTAGATGTATCTGATGTCTATTTCCTAACTGGATTGTTGCGACGAGGGCCGGTGCCCCGATTGACTGGTAGCAGGCCATCTGGAGAGAAGATGGAAGAGGTGAAGGCTCGAGTTTGCCTGGAGGCACAATATGGGTCGGGTAGCTCGAAAGTGGATATCCCCACTGTCCAAGACCTGACACTCAGAGCATTGCTATTCACCTTCACATGAGCTGGGGGGGAACAAGTGCCCCACGAAGCTACAAAGAACCACTTGATATTAGCGACATAGTGCCTTAGCCCGACGGTCTTCAATTGGGCGTCATCTGTGACAACCAATATGAAGAGGCAGATGACAAAGGCCAAGTGAGGCAAGCTGCAACAGTTCGAGTACGGCTCCATCTTGGTGACGTTCTTCTTGGAACGTGTGCCAAGATTCCAGGGCCAAGGGGCCTTTGTTCCTGACCCGGCACCTCGAGAGCCGAGGATGGCTCAATGGGCGGCACTGATGCCGAGGGGTGGTGGCAATCAGCAGATGTCTTTCAGACCTGAGTTTTTCGGGTGGCTTCACCGCCAAATGATTGTGGTGGAGGACTGGCCGTATGCGGGGACAGACTTCACCGGAAACCCTGACCTCCCTCTGTCGGAGGGATAGGACTAGGACGAGGACATTGGTATGATCTCGTTTTTTTATTTTGTGTTTTTATGATTTTTTTTGTTAATACACGCTTGTTCTAATGACCTTTATATGCATATGTAGATGTCGGCCTGGAGCGTCCAGCTGGCATGTCTCCGATTGCAAGGAGACACCCAACAGTAGCAACAATGGATCCTTAGGAGGAGGGCGGTGACAGAGGAGAGCTCATTCAGAACCTCGAGGCTATCACTCGAGGGATTCCAGATTACGCTCGGCTAGCGAATGTCCTGCTAGCATACCAGAGGCACACGGTGGGGGTGCCAACTCACAGCCACCGACTCCTGAGACGTTTAGTGCGAGTGGTGACGTGCTACCATGAGCACCACCGAGACTAGATATCTAGGCTTTCTTTTCTATGCATATTTTTTGAGAGACATGTTGTCTCCGGATGTAATCGGACAAACATGTATTATTTTTTGATGATGCACGCGGTGCAAACATTTGGACACACACACACACACACACATATATATATACATATGTTTTATGGTTTATTGTACTTTATGCTTCTTATGTTATGTTGAATTACATGTTATCCAAATGCCTGTCCAACACATAATTAGGTAATGCATTGGTTAACGTATTAAGTCGTCTTGGAATATGTTGATAAGTAATGAAATCAAAATCCCTTTCTAACAACTTAACACGTAAATAAAACCTTAAGATCCGATGATCTTTGACGGTATAACGCCCGTTGAGTTGGTGGACGACAAGCTGAGAGTCCAAGTTCACAACCAATGTTCGAATGCCGAGGTTAATTGCCTAAGCTAATAATTCAATCACAGTACTATAATCAGCGACATTGTTCGTTGTACAACCTAGACAAACCCCTTGAATGTCTACTAACTCACCATGAGGATCGTAGATCACCCATGCCACAGATGACAAGTTGTGTGTACTGCGGGAGGCACCATCAGCGAAACCAACGTAAGGTGATCCAGACATCCGTCCAAGAAGCAAAAAGGCACAATAAGCGGCAATCACACCGACACACCAAGACAAAAACATGAAAACATGCAGACACAACACACGTGCTGAAAGCACACGTATATACAAAAATAGAGTTCCTGGACTCATGCATAGTATTTTTTCAAATAAAGCCCATTTTGGGGCTTATCTAGGGGATTCCCTTCGTAATCAATAAGCTCGTAGGCCCCTTTTTGCAAAAATATTTTCACAATGTAGGGCCCGTGCCACATAGGCTCGAATTTTCCTGCCCCCAGCTTATCGTTAGCTTGATCATAGAGGAGTACCAAGTCTCCTTCAATGAAAGAGTGGGGATGAACAGTGTAATCGAAGTGAGTTTTCACTTGCTTCTTCTGTGCTTCAATAGCTAAGGAGGTTAGTCGACGAGTCTTGTCCAGTCGCTCTAAGTAAAGAAGGCGCTCTTCTACTGAAGTAGTATCAGGGAGCAATTCGACGACTATCTTTAATGAAGGAATCTCACACTCAATAGGAAGGGTAGCCTCCAGTCCGTAAACCAACTGAAAGGGAGTGAAACCAGTGGCATCCTTCACGGAGGTGCGGTAGGCCCACAAAGCAGAGAAAAACATCAAATGCCAATTGGAATTATGCATGCCAATAGTTCGTTGAAGCATCGTAACCAAGACCTTGTTCACGGCTTCCACTTGACTGTTGGCTTGAGCACAGTATGGAGTTGAACTATCATGCCGTAGGCCCAACTGGGTTGTTAGCTTGGTCATCATGTGATTACAAAAATGCTTTCTGTGATCAGTGATGATGGCTTGGGGGACTCTGAACCGCGAGATAACATGGTTGAACAAAAAACTGCACCGCGGTGTGACCGTCTTCAGACAATGTAGGCATCGCCTCGGCCCATTTCGTGAAATAATCAACAGCAACGATGATTTACCCATGCCCCCTGGCCGAGCGAGGGTTACAGGTCATATAATCGATGCCCCATTTGGCAAAAGGACTAACAGTAACAACGGGGTGCAGTGGAGCAGGGGGTGCACGCATCTTCCGTTGGTAAATTTGGCACTTATGACATGAGCGGACGGTAAGAATGAAATCCTTGAAAATGGAGGGCCAAAAGTAACCAGCACGGAGGATTTTTTGTGCAGTGGCATATCCAGACATGTGACTGCCACAAGCACCAGAGTGGCAGTCGTTTAAAACTCTCTCTGCTTCTTTGAGAGTCAAGCATCGGCGAAGAATAGAATCAATGCTGAGACGGTACAGGGTGTCCCCAACGATGCGATATTGTTGGGCTTGATGGCGGATCCGTCGATGAGCATCCTTAGATGTCTCGGGATGGAAGGAGGACATTTGTAAATAGACAATAATATCCCCGTACCAGGGATTGAGGGTGCTGATGAGGAAGAGAGTTTCGTCTGGAATGAAATCGTCTAATTGAGAGGAGGCAGTAGTAGATGGCAAAGAACACAATAGTTCAGCGAAGACAAGCGATTTCTTAGACCTGGCAGCAGTGAATTCCAAGTCGAACTCTTGGAATATGACTATCCACTTTGAGTACTTGTCCCCCAGCAACTGACGTGACAAAATATACGTCATTGGGTTGCAATCAGAGATCACTGTCGTAGTACGCAACAATATGTAATGACGGAAGCGTTGGATGGCACAAACAACGGCCAGTGCCAACTTCTCGAAATAAGCATAGCGAGATTCCATATCCAACAAATTGCGGCTAAGATAATAAATGACATGTTCAGTGCCATCATCGTCATCCTGAACAAGAACCATGTCGATGGTGGTATCGGCAACAGCCGGATACAACGTGTAATTGCGATGGTAATTTGGAGGACATAAAAAAGGGGCAGAAACTAGAAGAGTTTTATGATGATCAAAAGACTCTTGAGCTATGACATCCCATCGAAATGGGGTGTCGTGCTTCAGTAACCACGTGAAACCTTTTGCCACCTCAGCATAATTCGGGATGAATCGTCGTAAAAATTTTGCTTTACCCTGCAAGCTCTGCAGTTGCCGCAAAGAAGCAGGGGGAGGAAGATTCAAAATGGCCTCGACTTTAAGGGGATCCAAGCGGATGCCCTCTCGGGAGACGATAAACTCGAGAAGTCGGCCAGACTCCACGTAGAAGACACACTTATGTGGATTAAGTCGAATATGGTAGTGTCGACAGCGGAGAAAAGTTTCGCGGAGATGTGATGGATGGTCCTGGTGTTTAGCTGAATGAGCGGGAAGGTCATCTAGGTAAGGCTGCACGATGTGCCGAATATCATGAAAGGCATAAGACATCGTGCGTTGGAAGGTGGCGCCGGCATTCTTGAGACCGAAAGGGAGCTTTTTATAAGCGAAAGTACCCCACGGATAGATAAAGGTCGTCTTGTGTTGATCGGTTGGCGCGATATTAATCTGGTTATATCCAGAAAAGCCATCCATAAACGAATATATCTCACTCCCAGCACACTCATTAATGAGCCAGTCAATGATGGGTGTGGGGTAATTATCTTTTGGACAGGCTCGATTAATATCACGATAATCGACACAGACACGGATAGTACCCTGCGTTTTATCCACAGGGATGATGTTAGAGACCTAATCTATGAGTGGGATGGGGTAGATGAAGCCAGATTTAAGAAGCTTTTCGACTTCCGCTTTGATTGCTGCAGCTTTCTGGGGGTGCACAGGGAGTAAATGCTAACGAATAGGTTTAGCTCCTGGATACGTAGGTATCTCATGCACTACGATGCTTGGATCAATGCCGAACATCTCTTCATAAGACCAGGAAAAGACGTCACGAAACTCACGAAGAAGAGCTATATAGATTTGAATTTCCTCAGGAGTGCAAGTGACTCCTATGTAGATGTGCTCGACAATCCCAGGTTTGAAAAAGATGTCAATAGGTTGAGTCTGCATAATGTTCCCCAAATTCCCTTCAGAAGACACTTGATATACTTGAATGGGCGTCTGAAGGGGTTGTGAAGGGAGACAAGGAGAAAACTGCTCGAGACAAGCCAACGTTTCACGAAGGGTAGGGAGAAACGAGGAACGGTGATGAAGATTGAACCACGAAGGTTCCTCGAGAAACATGGTCTCTATGATGGCTTCGTCAGAAGGAAATATTTCCTTTAACGGATCTGAGGAGGCGCATTCTCCAAGCCAAGGTGAATAGTCATATGAGTCAAGAGCTCCGCTTAAAGAAGCAGATTCAGCAGGAGGAGCCGATACAGCAGCAATTTCGATGTAGTTGAGCTCGGCAGGACTCAACGGCATCTCCTCACCCCACGATTCGATCTGGTTAATGGGGGGAAGACCCAAGGATTAGAATGAACCAAAATCATACTGATAGAGGTGAGGTTTGGAGGTGGGAGTGAAAAGACACCCATGAGGGTGGGATCTTTGAAGAGCCCGGCTCCCACACTCTCGAAGGGGATGGAGGTATGCTCCACGAAAGGCACATTGCCTTCGGAAGAAGAAGCGAAGAAGGAGAGCTGGTCTACCGTGACAATTTTCCCCTGATGAGGGAAACGAATGACACGAAAGAGGGACGAAGCCACGGCACGCATGGCATATGTCCAGCTCCGGCCCAAAAGGAGGTTGTAAGTAAGATTTGCATCAATGACCTCAACTTCCACTTCAACGGTCTTCCCTTCCAAAGTAATCTACAATCGTTGAAGGATACCGTAGGGGCGAGATTCTCTCCCATCAAAGGCTTCCAGCATCGTGGGAGACTAGCTCAAAGTCGGAGACCCGATCGCTTTCCAACAAGCAACAGACATGATGCAAGTTGACGCGCCTTCATCAATAACCGTACGATGAATCGTTTTCGAATTGATGATTACTTGAATGAGGAAGGCGATCTGATGAGGCAGCCTTGGAACATGGCTCTCGAGATCAAAGGTGATCAAATCCGAATCGGCCGGGTTGATGCCACCAATGGCCGATAGCAGGGACTTCCTCTGAGGGGGGCAGCTCTAGAGAACTTCTAAAGCGGACATAGCCGACGAAGCCTGAGCTAAGTCCTTAACTATGCTATAGTGATGGGCAGCACAAGCATTTGGGTTGTAAGATGATCTCCGGAGTGCTCCTTTGGGAGGGGGTCGGGTGGGCGTCTCAGTGCTAGGTCTCTCGATGTGGAGCGGACCAGAACTGGATGGAGGAACGCTTGAGGGGACTTCAGGCTCCTTCCTGTCAGATGAAGGATATTCCTTTGTTCGAGTCGTTACATGAACGGGAATGGTTCCAGCCATGAACACTTGGGAACCGAAGGGAGAAGAAGATGAGGAGGGATCAACCACCATTTGAGTTTGTTGTGAGGGGAAAGGTTATTTCAAAACCGTAGGAATCCCAGGAGCACCTTTCAATAAACGACTAACTTTGGACCACCTTGGGCTGTCTTTGGTATAGTGATCCTCGTCACAGATAAGACAAGGATACTTCGGTTTACGTTTGGCTCCTTCCTCGGGTGGAGGTTTGGAGG
This sequence comes from Pinus taeda, assembly GCA_000404065.3. NCBI lineage: Eukaryota > Viridiplantae > Streptophyta > Pinopsida > Pinales > Pinaceae > Pinus > Pinus taeda. The sequence goes on along the minus strand of APFE030366437.1, from coordinate 102,878 downwards.
AGTCCTGTTTGGGTTGCTCAGATTTATTCTTCGCTTGCCCCTTTTTATTTCCTTTCGAGGCTTTATCCGCCGTGGTGGACTGGACGGTGTTGAGCTCGGAAGTACTTCCAGAATTAGATCCACCCTGAGAAGTGTTTTCGTTTGAAGCATTCGATTTTTGCTTCCCAGGGTTCGAGGATGATTTCTTCGACGACGGATTTATAGAGCCAATAACACTGTCAACAGATGGCTTTGGCGGAGCTTTGGATGTACCGTGTCTCGGGGCATCAGGCAAATACTCATATAAAGTACCTGATTGAGAATAAACTAAGTCGAGGTAGTGAGCACGCGCGATAGCTTGCTCTTCAGTTACACAGGCTCCCATAGCGATGTCTCGTGCGATTTTAGGGACAAAGGAGGTCGTGAACCAATCGGTTAGGAGTTGATCAGGAATCCAGAACTTGATCAACCGATGATGCCGTCTCCGTTCATGTATATGATCGGAGATGTGCGTGGCCGTGTCCTGTTTGAGAGACGTAAGGAGATGCATCCCTATCTCATACCGAATGGGTAACTGAAAATGAGTTAGGAATGCCATTGCCAATGAATTGAAATCTTGAAAGGACGCACGGGTCAACTGAATGTACCACTTAGCAGCCGAGCCTATGAGAGTCCTTTGGAACAGGCGGAGCCGGATTGAATCGTCAAGCCATGAATTTGACGAACACCAAAGTTGGTAAGTCATAACATGGGCTTGAGGATCCTCTCCAACTTTGCCATCAAACTTGGGATAATCGCTAGGTATCTTAGTTGGAACTGGTGACAAAAATGGGTTATGCAAGATAGGATCATTAGTCAATTTAGATACATCTGGAAGTTCCAATGTTGCTAAGAATGGTAGCTGAGGATTGAAGGACATCTACGGTTGTGGATACGAGGTAGGGCCAGAGTTCCAACCAGTTGCTAGTTGCCCCCATTGACTTTGTCCGGACGGACCAGGCCCAAAAGGGTTCTGTCCGTAGGGGATCTGTCCATAGGGATTATATCCATAACCGGACGGTTGACCCTAGATCTGCCCCCCAGCGCCCCATTGATTACCAAGCTGACCTGCAGGAGCAACATACTATTGCTGATAATTTTGATCATGAGTGACCTGCATCTGTTGATAATTTTGATACGGGGAAAACTGAGCTTGCCCCTGGGGTTGCTGGTATCCATACGGTTGCTGGGCTCCATACTGAGCCTGGGGACCAGGCTGCGCTTGGTATGAAGGTTGGGATTGAAACCCACCTTGCATCTGGAGACCAGTTTGAGTCTGGGGCTGAAATCCTGGTTGAGCTTGAGAAGCCATGACCATCTGCATGACTGGGTGAGCAGGCCCAGAAAGATGTCCTTGAGAAGATTGAGTTTGGGCCACCTGGCCGGAAGGTTGCCCTGGTTGAGTTTGGGATGGAACTACTTGCCCAGAAGGTTGAGCTTGCTGGGTGTTAGGTTGTCCTTGTACAACCGAGGGTTGTCCTTGCAGACCAGATGGTTGAGCGGACTGAATGGTTGGTTGACCTTGGGGTTGACCAACCTGTCCAGATGGTTGAATAGGCTAAACAGTGGGATGGCCTTGCTGCATGTAAGGCTGAACACCCTGCCAAGAAGGGTACCCTTGCTAGATTCGAGGTTGTCCTTGTTGCGCATAAGGTTGTCCTGGATTCCCGTAGGGTTGACCAGAAGGGTATCCATGCTGGACTCCAGGTTGTCCTTGTTGAGCATAAGGTTGTCCCGGGTTTCCAGAGGGTTGCCCAAGATAGGTGAAAGACGGACCACCATAGGCCGAAGGTTGTCCCCAGGAGGGTTGTCCTTGTGGGCCTCTAGGTTGCCCTGGATAGGTTTGGCTATAATACTGCTGCCCATAATTAGGTTGCGTGTAGGATGGCTGACCTTGATACGATGGTCCTTGGTACGGCTGTCCTTGATCCGGATGGATTTGGCCACCGCCATAACTAGTGGTACCCCAAGTGACATTCAACGGGACTGAAACCTCAACGGTGGGCTCAGCTGGCAGGGAAGTATACTAATAATGACCTATAGGGTCATAGTAAGGGCCTTGCGTGCCTGGATTCTAGACAACATGCAAATATTGAGAATATGCCTCCCCTATTGTAATGGCACCAGAAGAAGGTGGGGCACTAACTGCAGAATGAACAACTTTGGGTGTATGTGCCGATTGGCCACTATGTATGGACCGTGGGACGGACCAGCAACAATAGTTACGATCGAAGACGTCGTAACGGCACTAGCAACTGGAGTTGAAGATGCGACACAAACGGTCGGAATGGTCGGAACTGACGTGACAACGATATTGTGAACTTGTGAAACAAAAGATCCCGTAGTGGGAATGATATTATGATCCCACATGGTAACTGAAGAGGAGTTCCTAGATCCCATGGCATCCCTCAAAGCCTTATAGCGTAAGGGCACTATAACACCGAGAGGTGTGACAGTGAAGGCCGTAGATATGACTGGGGATGTGGCTGGGATAGGAGTCTCGATACTTGACAAAACATGTGTCTCACTCGCTACAAGAGATGTGTCCTCCATATCAGAGGAAGCCATCGGGACCGAAACACCAGTGGGAGTAGAGGGAAAATCCTCTTTGTAAGGTTCCCAAACAGGGTTCCAAAATAGATCATGAAGATCGTCTTCTGGGCCGCGAGAGTTCAATGGTTGGACACTTGGAATAACAGGAAAAGTGTCACCACAAACCGGTGTCTCAGGAGCGGCAGAAGAAGGAGACCCTTGGTCACTAGGGATGGGAGACGGGATCGCTGGATTCGCCAGGATGATCAAACTCAAAAATCCTAGACAAGCTAACGAGAAAAGACCCTACTCAAACTAATGCAAACAAGATCTAACAAGGTAACTGTGAACGTGGCCGAATAAATTTTAGGACACTAGAACATAACTTGACCTTTTCCTTTTTAAAGAGTCGAGAAAAGGACAAAAAGATGACTCTAGTCGCCTTCGAATGTTTAGTGAGCCCGAAGTGACAAATGCTCAGGTGAGCCTTTTCTTTTAGGGAGTCCAAAAAGGATCAAAAAGTGACTACTCTGGAGAACTAGGCAAGGGGTTTACTGGACAATCCGTAAAATTTCATATACACCTTAGCAATCATATGAAAACCAAGGACTTTCCGTATGGCAGTCAATCTTCCCGAATGCTGTGTTCGGTGCATTACGGGCTGTAAGGCAGTAGACACGGCTTCCTGTGGATTAAGGATGATAACCTAGTGGAGTCTCCCCATATACTCGACGGTATGTGGGAGCACAAGTCCGTACTAGACCACAGTTGAGTCACAAAAGGAGGAATTACCCAACCTTGAGTGGAAACAAAAGTGACTAGGTTTAACGACGCCAGAGCACGTCTCTAGCCTAGACCTCTAAAATGTGAGCGTTATGTTCCAATGCGTTGTTAGATTCATTCGATTTATTTTAAAATTGATCTTGTGTTAGGTTTCGGTTTTCAGGTCCTACCGTATGTAATCTCTCAAAATTCCCTAAATGCAATCTATATGCCAAAACATGTCATTTCATTCGATGAATGCTAGTTACAAGAGAGTTGGAGAGCTTTCATGCAAACAAAACGATCACAAAACAACAAAGAGCTTCCCTAATGCAACTAATGCAAATTAACAAACTTTTCTTTAAGATCACTAATCACTAATCGAAATGAAAAGTTCTAATTTTCATTAACTAATTCAAAGCAAAAGAGATTTTTTTTTTTTTTTATGATGGCAAAATGGACTAAACAACTTTGAGAAATAACAAAAACAAATTCTATTCAATACAAGCACATTTAGTTCCTCAAATCACAAATCAAACATCCAAAGAACAAAAAAGATCCCAAAGACAACAATGAGCCGTGTGATCTAGGCTCAAAGTGAGATGAAGCAGAATTCAAGTGAAGACAAAGCAAATCGCTCAAATATCACAACAAAACGATTCACAACTACCAAACAAGTGTAAGGGAGCAAATAAAGAGTCGACTGGACCACAAAAAGATCAAAACACCTGAGGAAGGCTCGACACACAAAGCCACTAGATGCCCTAGGGCTAGAAATGTGAAATCGATAGAAAAAAGCAAACACCCAAAGGGTAACGATCAAAGCCAGTCTAATCACACTCCAACACACTCAAGTAGTGTGAAAAAGGTACCTAGGACAAAACCCAAGCTCAAAAAGTTCACAGGAAATCAAACTTCAAAAGTTTCCAGGCCTGGCGCGACTGTCACGCTGCAACAAGTGCCTTTTAGGAATTGGTGCGGGTTGTAAATGTGCAACTTGTGCTAACTGGTGCGACTGTAACACTCTAAACCAGCACCAGACGAGTTTGCTATGGAAAAATAAAAACAAAAGAGCCAAGGCCAAATCCGCAATACCTAAGTACACCAAGAAGCAAGAAGCAATGCAGGCATTCAACCCAGAAAGCTAATCAAGTAGGAGAATCCAAGGAAATAACCAAGAAATAAGGCAAGTTCCAAGCCGTTCAGTTCGTAAACCAAACCGGAGATGGACTGAAGTGGCATTGATCTACTTTGCTAATGTAGAGCAATAGCGTTTTGAAGGCTATCTGGCCAGACTTCAGGCTCCGTCTAAAGTTTACAAATCAAACAACAAGACAAAACAAACAACGAGGCAAAAAGCCAACTCCCCAGCGGAGTCGCCAAATTGTTGTGGAGGTAAATCCCCTCTGTGGACAAAGGCGATCCCACTAGCCTAAATGGGGTCTAGCAACAATAAAACAATGCTAACATGCAGGTTCCTAATTGCAAAGTAAAGACTGATAATGAGGGCCTACCTCGAATCCAATGCTAGTATTTGTAGAAGAGTCATCGCTCCCGTTCTTTCACTCCAGCTGGTCACAATCCCCACGATCCTCATGAATGGACACCTGCACATGCAAAGAACAACACAAATACAAGCATAAAATCGAAGAAATGCAACTATATATCAGTTAGAAAGGATATAACTCAAACATCATTATAAAGACAATGAGAGTGAAACCATAATGATAGTCGTCTATTATTATTGATAAACAAAGAAGAATACAACCAAGTTCTGATGTCAAATCCTCCTTTGGCTGGGTGATCAGCAACACATGCCTTGCAAAGCTTGCTGGGAATGGGGAACAAGCCTCTCTCTCCTTGGTTACTTGGACATGGATCTCCTCATTAAAGATATAACCTTATAGGGATGAACAAGGCCTCTTGTAGCATGAGCTTAGCAATTCTCAGACTTCGGGAGTTAGAATTTGGAGCTTGAAGAGTAGAATTACTAACTATCTTGTCAAAGGCAAAAGGACAAGCTTATATAGAGAGGAGAATGAGATAGGATCATCCACAAGATTCATGGGATTGTCCTTATCATTAGGAAGCTTCCATGAGAGGTGGAGAAGTACTTCCCTTCTATGGAGATTCGAAGCCCAACTGAACTAACTCAAACTGGAATCAGTTCATGAATAGGTTAGGAAGAACCTTCGCAAGTTGGTTTGTTAAAAACTTTACCCAACTGGGTTGGCGCTAGTGCGACTCTGAGACAGAGCGCCACCTGGCGCGCCCTCTTTGGAGGATTTCCCTCATTAGCGCGAGTGATACACTGTGGAACAACGCCAATGGAAAAGGGGCTATTTTCATGGGTATTTTGCAGAAGGTGTCTTCAGGGCATATGAAGTACATACTCAAGAGGATACAATGCAGGTGTTTTCAGGTTATTTCACTTCTCATAGGTCCCGGAATAAGTCCTCCAATGTACGTGAGAAGGGGTAACGGGGACGGTGACAAATTACTGTGTAACACATAGGAAACATTTTGGAGGGTGGTTGTAGCCGTTACAACAAATTCCCAAATTGTAGGTGACTTCATTCACCTTCCTAGCACCACCCTACCACCCTATAAATATAAAAATTAAATACCAAAGTGTGGACTCCCGTACTAGGGACAATGATTTATGTTACAATGATATTACAATGATTTTCTTTGGTTGATCAATAACACTAGGACCTAAACCCTTGTCCCAACAAACCAAGAACCCTCAGGGAAAAACCCTTGTCCCCAAAAATTGTCTCTTTCAACTCTAGGAAAATAGACTCTTTACAAAATATTACAAGGCTTGAAACTTGTTGTAAAATTTGTCCTTGATGCTGATGATTAGAGTTGTTGTAGAATGGGTCAGGGATGATGGACTACTCTTTCAAGGCTTAGTTATTTATGGTACTTTAATTTGTCTTTCAACAACCCTTCTCTTCCATGCTTCCCTTTCTTCTCATGTCTTCACAGTTATAGGTGATGTGGATGATATGTTCTTGAATAAGGTATGCACCTACAAATAAGGCATATACAAGTGAAACCACAACCTCAAAAATTAAAATGTAAATACCTTATGCCCAAATACTTACCTTTACCCGCAACAAAATATTAATGCGAGAATACCTAAAAATCATGTGAATCTTGAAAGGCCAAAAAATTCTATACAAAACTCCCGTAAATATCAATGAAGATTTAATATCGAAGAGAAATAGGACAAGAGACCTATCTACAATAAATACCATATAAAGGTTGTTGAAAAAAAAATAAAATTACTTACCTTGATATCTCTAAAGCTACCTTAATAATCTACTCCTTGCATCAGGTTAGCATAATAAACGGTAAACCAAATGAAACTTATCCAAAGAAATAACCTTGAAGGATGCACATAACTCTTGTGAACCTTCACTGCTATTGCTGGCGTTTTGTCTTTCAAGAACATGCTCAAATTTTATGTTACATAATCTTTCTACTGTGGAGGATTGATGTTATACCTAACAAGCAAGGTACCAATACAAACCAACCTAGAGTACTCTTAAACTATAGCCCTAATTAGAGTGTCGATAAGACCTAACCATACCTAAGGATTGTCCTAAAAGAACTATGCGATAAACCTAAACAAAGCCCCAAAGTCATACAAATTTTACATCAACAATGGGTCAGGACAATCTACAAGATCAACCTTATTAACAAGGAGACAAAGGTCATAATTTATCTTTCAAACTAATATTGTTACTACAAGTCTATATATTCGTTCCAGTGAACCATAAGATAAAAGGAAGAAATTAGGTACCTTGCTTTTTTTTGCATGAATTTTGTATTTAATAATTCTGTACCCTGCTTTTCTTTGGTTGTTGAAGACATGTAACCTTACTCTCCCACTCGCTACTCATTAATTTGTTGGCAAAGGAATTTTTCTTTATCTTAGATTCCACAGGCTTGACTAAAGTATGCCAAAACCTCCGCTCTTCTAAAGATCAGATCCTGTACTTAAGGAACTGCAATAGACCGAAGTTGTGAACACTCCAAAACATACCCTATCCTCACGATTGCACTGCATTAGTAGCCCAAGGATACCCAAGAATTCCAGAGCAATTTCTTTACCAAAAATGCATTCAAGCATATATCTAATAGGAGGTATATGCATCCTTTTTATAGAGAAAAGGTGAACGTTAAGGGGCTTATGAGGTAGACGTTAAAATTAAATATTATTTACTTCAACTTAAGAAAACTAAAAATTAGATGTTGACTGTGTTTTGAAGGGCTTAATTAAGTGAACGTTGGAGATATTAGAAGATTTAATTATTCTGAAGTATTTAATTTTTCTAACCTACTTTACTTTGGGCTCTAAAGAAGGAAATATTTGGTTCCCTTTGATTTTTTAAAATTAAATTTATGAAACCCTTAAGGACCCTATATAATATTTGTGTCAAAGAGCTCGCTTAGAAATATTTTTAATTTCACTAGAATTTGAAGTCAATGATTGGCTTACTACCTTTGGATCTGGAAGTTATTTAACTTATAAATGGTGAGATTACAATGAGAATCCATGTCATATATTAACAACCGTTTGTGAATAAGATGTCATGTCTTTACCCCCCTATGGTTTTAGCCTACAAAATTAGGTCCTCAACTTCAACCTCAATTTTCTCTCAAACCAGAAGGAACCATGAGGTGTACCATATATCAACGGAAACATATCGTCGAGGAGAATATATATAGAAGGATATTGACACAAAATTCCACGAATTTCCATGTCAAATTTTCCATGGAAGATTGGGGTATATTTTGGTGCTACTTGGGGTTAAATCAATGACAACCACCTATCAACAGAATTGATAAATATTTATTAATAATATAAACTGTCATCTACAGAAATGGTTTTTCCCACACTATGGTTTTTCAAGGGAAAATTGGTCCAAAAATACCGATATCAATAATTTTGTATGTGTGCATTATTTCTCAGTTCAAGTATTTATTTGTGAATATTGTAGTAATGAATTAATCATTATTGGTCATAATTCAAATTTTGAAGATAAATGTTGCAGCTAAATTTGGAAGGAATTTTTTCTCCATGATCATGCGTCCTAATCAGATCCACAAACAGAGAAAGACAAGACCTATTAAACAATAGAGCGATCCCAATCTCGAATTTTCAATCATGCAACAAGCAGTCAGATATATGCTATAAATAAAAGAGATAACACCTGGAAGCATCGGATGTCGGGGAAGGGTTTTGAGTTCAATGCAGATGTTGCTCTCCACTCGAGCGATCCAACATGTCTGCGCCGAATATTTATCCCCGCACACAATCACAACCAAACAAAGACGACAGGTGATCCTCCTTGAAATATCATTAGATCAAAATCAATAGATACAACCATAAAAAGTGGTGAACACAAATTCATGTAAGGAAGGGAACATATTTTCCATTAATTATGAAAGATAAATGCAATGCTATACCTTCACCTCCAAGCTTCATCTCCACAATTTGTCAGAGTCCCCCCACTATTCCCAAGAAATGCGTATGAAGAGTAGTAGACCAATGGAAAAAGACCTCACAAGCTCACTCTAGTAGAAAAATAGCAGCATAGGCTCACGATCAAGCTCTCAATACTAAGTCTCCAAAAATAGCTAACCCTTTTGAATGATCTAGTATAAGTAGGCGGAAGAAAGGTCCCGGGAAGATGTATCTAGATGCCCAGGAAAAAGAGAAGTCATAGAAAATTCTAACCAATAAGCCCTGGCTAGCTCAAATAGATGAAAAATCAAATTGATCTCCTAAGGACTAAGGCACTCTAGAAGTCATCCGTGTACGCTGGCACTCAAAGAGGGAAAAAGGTCCCTGGATGCTCTCACAGAGAAGGCCTGAGAGTGCCTAGGAGGCTCTAAACACTCCCATAGGCTATTGTGCCAGCATTTATCGGTCAAAATGGAGAAAAGAGATTCATGGGTTTGGAAAAAAGTCAATCAGACTCAAGTACTGAGGGTCACTAACCCAAAGGGGTAAAATAGGATGATAACAAATGCCCCTTAATGTATGAGGTCAGAAGAGAAGTTGTTAACCGAAATAAATTATGATAAATATCAGAGGTCAAAATGAGAGTGAGGAAAGAAAGCCAGGGATGCAGATAAAAAAACTTTGGAGATAAAGTCTCAGCTATGCTGATAAGATCCCTGAGGCGGGCATACCCATGCTCAGTCATAAGAAGATATGGAACATGGCCACCATAAAATACACTAAAAATCCATGACATGAAATGCTAGAACATGGCCACGAAGACATATAAAGTGTATCCATGTGACTGAACAAATAAAGCATAACCATTAACAAATACAATTGTGGATCTATGTCACAATATACATTAGTAGGACTATGGACACATGATAGATAAAGAAGTGTCTCAAAATAGTCCTCAAAGTACATGAATGATACATAAGTCCAACTCAACCTGGGAAGGATGCTATATAAGAATGAGGTGTCCCTAACCTAGGGTATTCAACATAACCCCGATGGTACGAATCCACACCATAAGAATATATGAGCTGAAGTTGAGCATGGTAGAAACGACCTGATTACTAGCTAATGAGGTAAACCAGTAACTGACATGAGGGAATCCACCAATGAGGAAAATAGACCCCAAGATACCTAGTACAATCCACCAAATGTGAATAGATGAGCTGATGTCAAACATTAATGAACTCTACCAATCAAGAGCCAATGATGTAAACCCATTGTCGATCACAAGGAAGCCTAACACTGAGGTCTGCAAGCTCCAAGGTACTACTGGTTCTTAGATCAAGCTCCTGGATAATGAGCTGAAGTCATGAGGAGTTTAAGTACAACTGAAATAGGAATGGCCAGCTCAAAAATATCAACAGGCTATTGCAGATGGCCAACACACGTTGAGACTTACCTTGAACACATAGCGGCATGACACAAGAGTGACTTGGCAACATGACTAATGAGCACCATGTGATATCATGCAATAATGCAGGAGGCATCGAAACACACTCCATATGAATGTAAGAGTAACTAGTCGGAGGAGTAAAGAGACTCATATGGATGGTATGGCTCCTAGGCAAGCTAAAACCAAACTGTGAGATAATGAAAGAGACATGTGCCATGTTCAAGGGTGACGCAATTAATGTTGCCATTTCAATGACTAATGGAAAAAGATGTTCCCTACCTTCTCTTTTTATAAGTTCCTTTTTCAAAAAGTTGTTCCCCAAGCCTGAAAAAGAGATAAAAGTATATAAGGGCTAACCTCCTAGCCACAGTAAACTAAGGTATTCCTTTTTCGTAACTAGTCTAGAAAAGGGTTAAACTTATACTGGGTAGATGACACTTCGGGTATTTTAACAAGCATGAAGTAGATAAGTTCACTCGATAATATTTTCTAAATTAAGGAGTCTGAAAAGAGCTTAAATAAAACTACTCTTGGAGGAATGAGTGGAATAAGGGGTAGCAATGAGTTTCGGTAGTGATGAAACTATTCATGACATAAAACGAATAAGAGTATGGCTAATAAGACCAATCAATGCATCGGTTCCTCCAAGAAAGGGTAAAACACCAAGTGAAAGTGGATGGTAGGCCAAGCAGATGATGACTATGGAAGAGATGAAATAAAGGCTCAAACTACAAAAATAGGTTGATAAAAGAGCAACAATCACAAGGGATAAAAATGTGAAATCCTCCTGGGGTAAATCCAGAAATGAGATGAAGAAGAGGACATATGGCTTAGATTATAGGTCATGGTAGGTCAGAAGGAGGAATTAAAAGAAGAGAAAAAAAATGATTGCATGGACAACAAGAAGGAAAAGAGGTGCTAGCTAGGATATCCATGAGAAGGTAAGCTCTACCGCCAAGTGACTACACACATAAAGGAAAGTGGCTAAAGTCACAACTTGACAAGGTTGACCCTAAGGCATAAAAATGGTGCTGATGGTCAAAATGTGATGTCAGAGAAAATGACCTACCCCTATATGCCAGTAAAATAAATCATACCTCAGGGCCATGATTATAAGTGGGAACTTCCAAAATAGACTCAAAAGTTGACTCCCAAACCTCCTGCAAAAAGACACTAGGAAAAAGCATTATAAAGTCTTAAAACCCTCCAAGCCCCAAAAATTAAAAAAGGAATATGCCATAAGATGCCAAAAGAATTTATGAAAGAAAATCATACCTCCTTAATGGATCATTTTGAATTTGAGAAGAAAGGAGAGAGCTTCCAAGGGTTTGAGAGAAAGAGCAAGGAGGAGCAAGAGGATCCATCTTCAACCAAGTAAGTAAAATCCGTGCCCTTCTCTATCCATTGTGCATTGGGTTACGGGGCCATGGTCGAATTTGTTGTTTGGTTTGAGTTTTATTGGGGAAAATCTCCCAAATGCAGTCATGGAAGGAGGGGTTTTTGTCTGAAATCTCTCAGGTGCTCTCATGCTATGGGCATGACAACGTCTGGAGGACCCAGATACTCTCATGCCGCAGGCACGACAGTGTCCATGGAAAGAATCTCCCTGTTGCAAGACAACGTATAAGGTAAAGATAGACAATTTTTGAAAAGAATTTCCCCCAAGTCGAATCTCTATGTTTTACTGTTTTTTTCCATGATGGGCGTGACTGATTAATCATGGTTGTATGCAGGGGTAACCATGACAGAGTAGAGAGAAATAAAACATACGCAAATGAGATTGAAGCCACGGGTCATGGGCCAACAATCAATGCCTTACGAGACTATGGATTGCTCAAGTTTTTTAGGGTCCCAAGTATGACCAACCAAACCTTCTTACTGGAAGACATTGTACGTTGGTGGGATGTAGCCACTCAATATTTTATAGTGGGTCCAAAGAATTTAACATAGAAGTACTAGTGTTGCAACCATTACAAGCATGAGGCGTGCCCATTGTAATCCAGGTGGTGGAGAAGACAAGGGTAAAATATTCATATAAGATATAAGAGACCTGACATTATGTACACTAGCATACATAGTAACTCGAGTAGCAGGGACCCAATCACCCCACATAGTGACAATACCACATTTGGAGCTGTGCATCAGATGTCTAGAACCCACCTTATTGAACTGGTGTGAAGGGATGTTGGTTAATGTCAAGGCGCAACTAACAAATTTGAATAGAGGGGAAACCAAAATATGTAGCTATGTGATTCTACTAGTGAGATTTTTCTTTGAGAATATTTCAGTAATGAGACCCATGACATTGGATTATGTGGTCTACCCACTGCCCAGAGAACCCTGCATGAGGAGATGGTCGATTTTTCCATGAGATGAGGGTGTTCATACAAGAAGTTGGTTCCCGAACACCTATTGGAAGTTTTTGAGGGCAACAAACTTGCCGATGGATGACTATCCATATGATGGGATGGACTTCTAGGGAGACCCAGACATAGTCTTGCCCCCTGGCGAAGACTTTGACGAGAGAGGCAAAAATGTCTTAAATTTAGATATGTCTTTCGGATTAATCACATCGTTAGGATTTGGTCGATGCTTCGAACCAACTAATTTGGTTCATCCTCAGGAAAAGGTGAGAAATCAATAGATCCGAGGGAATAAATAGCAAGGATGCATCACTACTCAGAGTTAGCCATTAGGTAATTTGTTTAATTAGTTAGAAAGTAGTTGTTATGTAATAAATAAATATTTTATTTCAATATTATAAATTGATAATATTAAATTTAGTTAGAAACTAGCTGTTAAGTGATAAATAAATATTTATTTCGTTTTGATATTATAAATCGAATATTAATATTAAATATTATATTATTAATTTTTCTAATAAAGTTTGTTGGGGTTTGACTCATGATATTAGAAACTAGCTATTATAAGTAATTAAATATTTTATTTCGGAGTCACAAGTTAAATGTTTAATAGTAATGTCATCTATAAGTAATTGATTTAAATAATATAATTTGTTAGGGTGTGACCCAATCAAGGATGGGTTAGAGACTTACTGATTTAATATTATTAATTCCTCTAACAATATTATAGAACGACTCAATTTTTTTAGAGAATACTAAGTCGTATCCATAATATATTGGTGGTGTTCTTATCATTATTATTAATTTAAAGATTACAGTGAAAATTATTATTTTAATATTTTAAGTACTTATAGTTCAATATTATTAATTTCTATAATAATATTAGATTATTATTTTATTATTAATTTTAAAGTAGAGGCATACTTCGATTGCGAACAAGGAGATTGACAAGAATTACTATAGAATAAAGGGGGATAAAGCCAGAAGACGAGAAGGGAGATCTAGCAAGACCGGATAGGGGAAAGGAAAGGGAAGGGGAGAAGAGTCAAGAGGAGAGAGTTGGAATCCAACTTTTACATAATTTCAAGCCATCACCTTGTTTTGAATTCCCATGTTTTTATTTTTTATTTTTATGGATTTTTGGAATATTTAATTTTTTTGTTTTTGTATTTTGGTATGGATACACAGTCACTAATACATAATGGTTGTTTTATGCAGATGTGGCACCCGTATGCCTTGTAGGATATTCCCCACTGAGGAGACATGTACTTCCTGCCACAAGCCCAACAATACTGGTAGAGATGGTGGAGGAGGATGAGGAGCTACGGTAGTTCACACATAATGTGGAGGGTTTGACACTAGGATTTCCTCTGAGGAGCATGGCTGATACTCCCCGACACATGCAGAGGCACACTTCATCCCACCGTTAAGGCATTCTCCGTCACATTTTGAATGCGGTGTTATGTTATCACGAGCACCACTGAGTGGGGGTGGTAGCATAGGGTTGTGCAGTTTTTGATATTTCTACATATGTATGATAGGGAGGGCCTCAGTTGCCCACTTTTTGAACTATGTACCCTAAATTTTTATATAATAAAATAATGAATTCTATGTGTTTTTCTACTATATATGTACAATAGATGTGTAATATTTCATGTGAATGGTCTAAAATTTATGAATGTGACAAATGCCAATCTAACACATAATTTGCCAATGAATCAGCCAATCGATTTTGGTCTCATGGAATATGCACGCAATCAATATAATGAAATGAATGCTCCTAGAGACACACCCTCAAAAAGTAGCATAGAAGAGTTAGATTCCTTACCTAATAGAGACTGTTGAGCTACACTATGAGATGAGAGTCAAGTTGAACAATTAGGTGACGTATGCCAAGATGACTAGCTTCAGTTAAGAGGTTGATGACAACACTATATTTGGCAACTTCGTTCATGACAGGGTGAAGACAAATACCCCCCAAACTTACAAGCTCATCAGTGGGTGAAAAGAGGACCCAAGTGGTGAAAGAAAAATTCTGAGTGTAATGAATTGCACCATTTGGAAAGCCTCTATAAGGTAGTGAGAGTAGTGACATTTGTGCACCAAAGACCAGAAACATGAATTACACTCAGAACCCGGAAAAACTCATGACAAGTAAAAAAAAAGTTATCACACTCACACCTATATACACTATGTACAAATGACTACACAGTCTAATAGGTCATGCTAATGGGTGCCCACATCTGGGCACACACCAAGGGTTTCTATATCCAAACTCATGGAGGGTGAGAGGACCACATGGATCACCAAAGTGGGGCCATGCCAAAGGAAGTCAAACTTCCCAATTCGAAAAGGTTGACCATGCTAAGCACATTGTAACATAGTCATGCTCTTGAGATCAACATGAGGACATAAGGGAGGATCAAGACATGAAGCGTGTAAAATATGCTCGTCAACATGTGGTAATGAGTTTGAAGATTCATTAGAAAGTTCAGCATTAGAATCCCAAGACTTGACTCGGTCCATGGGTGGCAATTTTGAGGAACATCGTGAAGGTGCCCCCTGAGTCAATTCAAGATTGAAAGTGCTAGGGTATAATTGGTCCATATCAGGGATACCAGAGGCATGAACAAACGTGACCTCCCTAAGATGATCAACATGTGAATCCATGACCTCTAAGATGACTTGTCAAGAAGAAGACTTGTCATCAAGGGAGTCACGTGGAACAAGTAAAGTGACGGTTCATGTGGGCAAAGGAACCTGGTCATACTCCATATTTTGATGGGGTGTTTGATGAGCGTTAGGAGGTACTGACGGGACTACCGAAGAGGAAATCTATTCCACAAGAGGTGGTAGAGGGTGCTCACTAGCTTGATCAACTTCCACAGGATCAAGAGACACCACCCAAGGATCAGGAGGTCGATGGGGTATAGGTGCCAAAAGAGTTCATATGCATATGAGCTTTGGAAGAAGTAGAAGGATATTTGGGCAGAGGGAGTTGAGGAAAAAATCCCATAAGAGATGATATTTTGAAAAACCCTGCACCAATATTATGTAGTTGATCGGGTTGATCTCCCACTTGTGGTACAAAATTCCTAGTGGTGGAAATATGGGCTGACAGCACACAGAATTAGAGTTGATCAATAGTGACAATTTTTCCTTCATGATGAAAGAAAAATAAATGGAAAACAAATGAGATGAATATGGTCATCACATAAAACCAACTACGCCTAATAAGTAGGTTGTAATCTAACGTGGAATCCACTACTTCAATATCCACATATACATTTTTCCCGCCTAACCCAATGGAAAAATTTGGAAGAACCCCTTAGGTAAAAAGTGATGTCCATCAAAATCTTGGAGAGTCATGTTGGACGTGGTGAGTACCAGAGAGCCAAGAGCCTTCCAGCTGGATATAAACATGAAACACATGGAAGAGCCTTCGTCCACCAAAGTGTGATGAATATTCTGATGGAAAATACATGCAATGATTTGAAAAGAAATATGATGGGATAGGAAAGGATCATATTTTTCATTGTTAAAAGTGATGAGACTAGGGTCAGATAGGTCAAATCCACCAATGGAAGACAACAAGGCTTTCCTCTACTGAGGAGAAATTTGCAAGACCTCCAAGGCAGACATGGCCCAAGGAGCTTGGGTGAGATCTTCAATAATACTATAATGTTGAGTAGCCCTGGTAGAAGGATTGTGTGGCATCTTCCGGAGAACACCCTTGGGAGGGAGATAAATAGGTTCCACAAGCTTATACAAGGTGAGAGGTCTAGTGGAAGGTAGTGAAGCTGATGAGTCCTTAGAGGGAGAATTCGACTTGGGAATATCATAAGATTTGGCTTGCGTAGTCACGTTAACATATTCCTTGCACATGAAGATAGATGAATTATGAGGAGGATGGGAATATGACCCCTTGTTTCCCCCTGACAGAGGTTGAGGAGGTTGAGAAACCATATGTTGTTAGGGTTATGCAAGGTGTTAGTCCCTTACAATTTCCTAAGCTGAAAAGGAAATCGAGAAGGGTAACCTCAAACCACTTCAGCTAAGTAGCTATCCCTACTGAACATGAGAGGGATCTCTCTAAGTCTCTTATCAGTGATATGACTTTAAATCAAATGAGTTTTAGGCTATATATATATATATATTTGTGTGTTTTTGAAAAATTGGGTTTTAGGGTTTGCTGAACTAAGGTTTGGAGCCACAAATAGATCTAGGCTATAGGAGTGCAGGAGAAAATATGAGAAGGAGATAGATATCAAAAGCCATGGTGTATTGATAATATTGTCAGTGTAGTAAATAAGAGAAAGTGTAGAAGAAACTAATGATCATAAGTAAGCATGATTTCATTAGCTTAGGAAGACATAAACATAACTATGAAAACTAGATAAACAGAGCTTGAGAAACAAGAATTCTGTATATTTTACTGTAAGGCATCCATAGAAAGAAGAGATATCATGTAGATAAATATGTTTTAACCTTTAGAAAACAAATAGAATGAAGAACAAACACCATGAACTCACTGGGCTAGAGTTCCTTGAAAATAGATGCAACTGTCTTTGGCTGAAAAGATGATTACATGCAAGCCTCCTCCACAAAAAATACAACCCTTCTCTATGAAAGAGAAATGATACATATAGACTCTCTTATACCATTTTCCCACCATTAGGAGTCAAATTCCTTGGTGGAGGAACTGACTCCAAGATTCTCTCAACCAATAGGTGAGAGTGAGAAGGTGAAACTCAAACACTTCTTGGAGAGTTTGTTTAGGAGTTTACTTCTTTTATGAGGCCTAATAAACATAAAAAACAATGTCTGATGTACATTTATTCATGCCTACATCACCGAGCCTCGAAACTAGTGCCATTACATAAAGAGGTTTGAATTTGACTAAGTCAAACTGGAAACTAGAGATTTTACACAGTGAAATTTACAAATTAAAACACATAAAAGTGCAGAAGTGCAATGCCAACTTTGAGCTGATTTTTAGTTGCCTTCAAGAGGTACAAATGCAAGTTTGAGAGGACATTCAACTATCCCTATAGTTTCTAGAATAGTTTTAATTTTTGAATTTGGGCCATAGGAAGGCCTTCAAAAATCGATTCTCCCAAGGTCATTCCAGGTGTGCAACGCCTGTAAAAAAAGGGTCTAGAATGCTAGTTTTTTGCCACTTTTTTGCACTTTTCTCCAAAACTGAGCCACCTCTGTAAAATTTGAGAAAATGGGTTTTTAGAGGATGGAAATATATTCCCAAAAATGTATACCTTTCCTAAGATAGATGCCTGAGGAAAAAGTGCAGCGCCAAGGCATTGTGTTTCTGGTGCTCTTGATTTTCTGAATTTAGCTCTAAAATTCACAAAAAATTAAAAGTGCTCAGAATTGGCTCAGAATTGGCTAGAAGCTGTAAAATTATGTATGTTAAACCTTCATAGATGCTTCAACAAGCATCTCCAAGTTTCCCTCATTCTTTTGGTCCTTTCTATCTTCTTTGAGTTTGTTTTCAAGCTGCTTTACCTTGACATTGGCGATCATGTTTTGAGCCTGGTAATGGTGCCACATATGCCTAAGCAACTGATTATCTCTGTTTTCATTTTCAAGGAGCTTCTCCAAGTGTTCATTCACCTTGTTGAGCCAATACTCCTTGTCTTGATTGACCTCAAGAGCAATTCTGTCCTCTAGGTCTATGTCTTCATTCAACAAGATGTGTTCTTTCTCTTCTTGTAATGCCTTCTTTAGGCCCTTGTTCTTGGCCTTTTCCTCTTACCTTTCCATTATTCTCCTTTAGGCTCACTTGACTCTATGGTTTCTTTTCCCTTGCTAAACTACTATAATAATTTGGTTTGCTCTTTTTTCCATGATCAATAGCTTTGCTTTGAGCTGACTATTCTCCTATTCAAGGAATGAAATGATGTATCTAGCTTTCATCATGTTGACTGTGAGCTCCTTGATTTGATAGTATTTATCTTTGATCATATGATACATGCTTGAAGTCTGATCCTCTGCCTCTAAATCAACCAGTTCAAATTCATGCTCAACCATGTCCTTATCTCGCATTGTTGGTCCCTGTTTTGCTGATGTAGAAGGCTTGGTCCCTTTCTCACCATGAGAAGCAAACACAAGTCCTTTTCATCTCTGGTATGTTTTGATCACCTCAGGTCTAGGTGCCTTGGGAACCTCCTCTAATTTTTTTGAAAGCCCTATTTCCATAAGATGTGATAATGTGTCTTGGTGATGGCTTGGTGAAGCAATCTCATTTCATTTTTGAAAGCCTAGATGATAGGAAATGGGAAAAACCAGTGAAGAATGAGTGAAAAATGAAATGATGGGTAGGTGGAGTGGAAAAAATGGTAAAGGAGCTTTGAAAGAGGTGGAAATGAACTATGGATATCTGATGAAAATGAGTGGAAAAGCAATGGAGGAATGATCTACTTGTGAGAAGGAAAAATAGAGTTTGTCGTGAAAGTGCCCAAAAACCCCTAAAAATGAACTAGGGTTTCATTTTTGGAGAGGTAAAATTCTGTTTTGAGGTTTATTGAGTGGTTAAAATAGTTTATAAAACATGTATATAGGTGTAGGGAAACATTTTACATGTTTATAAACCAAGAAATAAAAAAGGCCATCATCAACCTATCATTCTCCATGAAAATTTTGTTGGCATTATGATTCTGGTATGGCTCTATGATACAGGTGTTGTACTTGATGGCAACTCACTCCAGTGGCAATGGTCTGTTCAGGCTCTCAAAATGATAGAAATTAAGAGGCTCGCAGGTGAATGGTTCAAAAGGTGCGGACCCGTAGGTTCGCCGTCCAGGAGGTGTGGTCATACCCGCAGGTTACTCATTCAAAAGGTGGGGAACCCCATTTCACTCACTCCAAGGCAGAGAAGCACGCTCACGTGGGGTTTCTTATGTTTGGCCCGTGGTATTTAGCCCACCATTTCTGATGCTATGGTTTTGGCTCGTGGTATAGGATCTATTTTAGCCCCAGTTTGGATCCCTTGTATTGGTTATTGATGGTTTTTTCCCATGGTGTGAATAAGGGCTTGACTATAAATAGGGAAGGAGATCACTTGGCTAAGGCATCTTTTCAATTGAATATCTTAAGATCTGAAATATTGGGTTGTCAATGTAAAATGCTTGATCTAAATCAAAGTAAATTTGAAGGTGAATCTATGAAGTTGTGATCTCTTGGGCGCATGATCAGATCTATGCATCTGACTGTCAGTGGTACATTTGAGGGCTGTTAGTTCGGTTCAAATCAAAGGTCCGCAGGTAATTCATAGTGCAGATGCAGAGGCTCGCAGTTCGGTGAAAGGTGCAGTGCGGTGGTACGCGGTCTAAAGAAAGGAACAGTGCGGGGGCTCGCAGCACGATCGAAGGCACAGTGCGGTGATACAGTAAAAGTACACGGTGCAACAGAGGGTACAATGCGGAGGCATGTGATGAAGTAGAAGAAGCTGTGCGGAGCAAGGTCAGAGGTACACGGCGCGATACAAGGAGAATCTGCGGAGATACATAGAAGTACGCGGCGCGATAGAAGCAGAAGGTGCGATGGCACAGTAGAAGTACACAGTAAGACAGAAGGCGAAGTGCGGAGATACGCAGTATAGCAGAAGGCGCTTTGCGTGGATACACAGGATAACATAAGGCTGGGTGCGGAGTCATGCAGTCCAGATAAGAAAAAACTGCGGATTTGTATTAAAACAGTTATTGATTATCTTTTATCTATTGCTGCAGAGTTTTGGGTTTATATTTCTAGTACTATCTTTCTGTTTACAACATTCTGAGAAATTGGGTGACTCTTGGTTGATTGTATAAGGAGTTTGGGTAATTTGCATGTACTTGATGATTTGATCTTCTTGGATCTAGTTTGAAAATTTATGAAACATGGTCCTTAAAGAAGTAAAAGAGCAAAAGGGGGTTGTAGCTCCCTTCCAGGAGAGACTGGAAAACGAGAGAGAGTTGTAGCTCTCTGCAGGTTGCAGGCTGCGTATTGGTAAAGGACTGCACCAGTACAAAATCATTGTAAAAGAAGTTTCTAATTGAAAGAAGATAGAGACATATTGCAGCTTGTGGTTTTCACCCACATTGGGTTTCCACCTTATATCTGGTGTTCTTTGGTGTGACTATCTGTTTTTCTGGTTTCATGCTCATTATTACACACAAGTTAATGATCAATAAATTAAGGAAGGCATATTGAAAAGAAGTTGATAATACTGATTCACCCCCCCTCTCAGTATTATTTCCAACAAATTTCACTACAAACCCTAATTGGAAAAATCATTGGCATGAGATGATTTTGAAAAGCAAGGAAGGAAGAATAATGGTGTACTTACTTGTTTCTTGGCTTAGGAAGCAATTAAATCAGGTTAAAAAGCCAAAAAATTGAATTTGGGAGAGATTTGGGCATTTTCTGGAAACTCTGCCCCGGGCGCAATGCAGTTAGGCTGTGCGCAGCCCTTGTTTGCGGCATAGTGTCTCTTGCACAGTGCCATATTCAAAAACACTTTTTGAGGCCTTAAATTGCTCCAAATTGAGAACTAGATAGCTTGTTAGAAATATCTTGAAGTCTGCTATAATATGGACTCCTCAAGTATGTAATTTGGACACTCCATCAGGAAGAAAAATGGATTTTCCCAAGGTCACTCCAAAAACTCAGGGTTCCTTTGACAAAAGCGCAATGCCAACTTGTAGAGCACTTTTTGATGCCTTCCACTAATCCAAAGCACAATATGAAAGTACCATTATAAATATTAGGATGTCTGCTACACAATAGAGTCCTTAAGCACTGCTAAAACCTACTCCAAACCCCTGAAAACTTGTCTTGAAGTCAAGCTGTCCAGAAGTGCAACAACTCTCCCATAGCAAGTGTAGTTTGGGCATTTATTTCAAATCATAATACCTGTGCATAAACTGAAGAAGATTTTTGTTCCTTGGACTACAATGGACAAAATAATCTTTCACTTTGGTAAAATTCTTCTCCACTTGGTCAAAAACATATTTTGAAGAAAACATGTCCCTATGAGAAATGATGAGGCAAGGCAGTGTACTGCAACATTGTCTTATTTGAAATAAAACATTAACTTTACCTTTATTTTGCTTTCCCTAAGCTACTAACTCCATTTACCCACTAAATCACATGATGGGCATGTTTTTGTTTTGACATATGGTATCATGATGACACATGGAGTGAAACCCTAGACCATGACCTAAAATGAGGAATTTAACCATTTCATGACCCAAGACACTTAAATGAAGATATGATACCTCTAAGAAGAAAATGACCATGATGAGTGATGAAGACCATGCGTAAGTGAAGGGAGCATTAGTGACCTAGACACAACAACCAGTGACCAAAGTTTTCTTTGAAGACTCACTGAAATGACACAAATTTGACCTGACACCATCACAACACCTTGTAAGAGCATATTTGATCACTGATGATAAGCTTAACTAACTGAAACTAACATTGGATCCAACTAGGGATGGTAGCTCCTTGGAGGTGTTAAGAACACCATAGACCAAGTAGCCTTAACCATTGGGCATGGAGTCAGAGTGCAAAAAACTAAACTGAAACTGAAAATTGACTGACTAACTGAATGACTTGACTATAAAAAACATACCGACTGAACTTACTTATGGCAGCAAACCATCAAGATCTTAGGGCCTTCACCTCAGGCTTCAAATCCCGATGATAACCACCCTCCTGCTGAAAATGTATATACAATCATGTGTAATGATCCCTCCAGTATAACCAATCTAGCAAATGGCTATTTACTTGAATCCTACTCACACTTTCCTTGAGCAGGTAGATAAAACAAAAGCTAGGCAAATCCAAATTCCATATGGATTCAACACCTGTATTGACAAACTTGAAAAATTCTTCATGTATTGATGACTATAATAAAATCATTAGAGGATCATGGAAATCATGCAACATATGCTTTTTTGGATGATTTAAAACAGGAAAACAAACCTCATTCCAAACTGTTGATTTGTCTATGTGCTGAAACTGATCACCTTCATCAGTGAATGCTGCAACATTGACCTTCATTACTAGTTGTAACAAATTTGCCTCATGATCCTGAAAATCATGAAAAATTGGCTCTTGCTGATTTGGAGGAATCAAGAAACATCCTTCTATTGCAACTAGTCACTCTTCATGATGAATTTTGGGAAGAGTGTGCTCTTGGTCTTCAAAAAAGTTTGAACATACAGATGGACAAGTTTCATCTTGAAACAAAAATTCAAGAAATGAAATATTTGAAGAGAAATCTGATTAACACTCCTCATCAATGTCATGGTCTCCTGAACATTTCTGAATACCTTCATATAATTCGAGGGAATGAATGTGACCTTCATCAATTGATTGCTGATCAATATTATCTTCAATCAAAGAAGACATTGTTTGCTGGAAGTTTTCCTAAAAACAATTCTCTTCTACAATATGCTTTAGAACAAACTCTTCTCTTTAATTGCTATTTTCTTGATCCTTGACAATCTGATCAGTTGCATTTTTAGCTGCAGAAATTGCTCTCTTGGAGATGTTCTTGTGGATCATAAGATTGATGCAAATCAACAAATTATTCTTCAATGATATGCTCAATTACTTTTGCCTGATGATTGGCAAGAGAAATTTGTTCGACAGCCACAATGCCAAGGTATACACCCATAGGATCTAAAATAACCTATTATTTTTCATTATTCTCCTTTTCTTGATTAGTTTTGGACCGTTGAATTGCTTCTAGAATTGTTTCTTGTGGGGAATCTTTATGAGCATATTGACAATATTCATCATCTGATTCTTCATCAATCAAAGAGGAGGCTACTATGTGCCGAGTTTGATCTCGTGTATCAAAGTGATTAGCTTCTTCAGATTTTTGTTGGGAAGAAAAATAATAAAGGGTCTCTATGATTTCATAATATAGAAATTCTTCATCACCAAAAGCCTCTTCAAGGTATTGAATGAAGTTTTCACAAGATTCACAACAATATTCGAATAACAAAATGAATCATGAAATTTTCCATAAAAATCAAAGAATGTTGTGTGGAAATATTTAACAGAGTATAAGCTACCTAGCTTCAATCCTTCATACCAAGATCTTGCTTTTCCTTCTAGGGTAGCCATAAACATTTTCATCAAACAATCCTCATGAAACCTAATCCCAAGCTTATGTATATGCCAATGAAATTTGATTAGATGCAAAATAGCCTCATCTTAGCCATCATGACCTTTAAACTTTGGCAGCCTTGTTTGCCAATCTATACAAGGAATACGATTCGGAAAACCAAGAATATGAGCTCGATTCATAGGAGCATACCTTCGGGTATTTGAATCCATTTTGAAAACAGTTAATTCACCAAGAAGTTCTTCAAATTATCGGTTTTGAATAGTGGAGTTTCCATGAGAATTATAATTCTTTAGATTCTTCAACACTAGACTCACCAGGTGAAAGATGCATAGCCCTTCTTGTGTCTGATCATTGTTTACCATTAGCAATCAGATCTGATCCTTTTCGTTCTTTCCCAGGGAAGATATGATCTTTCATTTCCTAGCAAAAACGCCAAAAATGTTAGTCCCTTACAATTTCCTAGGCTGAAAAGGAAATCGAGAAGGGTAACCTCAAACCACTTCAACTTAGTAGCTAGCCCTACTGAGCATGAGAGGGATCTCTCTAAGTCTATTATCAGTGATATGAATTTAAAGAAAATGAGTTTTAGGATATATATATATATATTTGTTTGTGTGTTTGTGAAAATTTGGGTTTTAGGGTTTGTTGAACTAGGGTTTGCAACCACAAATAGATCTATGCTGTAGGAGTGCATGAGAAAATATGAGAAGGAGCTAGATATCAGAAGCCATGGTGTATTTAGAATATTGTCAATGTAGTGTAGAAGAAACTAATGAATATAAGTAAACATGATTTCATTAGCTTAGTAAGACATAAACATAACTATGAAAACCAGATAAACAAAGCTTGAGAAACAAGAACTCTGTATATTTCATTGTAAGGCATCCATAGAAAGAAGAGATATCATGTAGATAAATATGTTTTAACCTTTAGAAAAAAAATAGAATGAAGAACAAACACCATGAACTCACTGGGCTAGAGTTCCTTGAAAATAGCTGCAACTGTCTCTGTATTGGCTTGTTGGGCGCGGGATCCACCAAGGCAAGTTTTGGGGCTTAAATCCTAGATTTTGACCAAATCCGATGTAAAGACTCTGCATTTTGTGGGAACGGAGTGCGAAGATTGTAAATGAGTCATAGGGTTGTTCACCTTCATTTTTGTAATGTAATGTCAGCTTTAGAAATATACCCATGGTCCGCGGACCATGGGGTTGTATAAATAGAGCGAGGCTCTAAGTTGTAAATCAGTTAGAGAATGAATGGAAAATAGATGAATAATTGAGTCTTATCTAAGTGTAGGGTCGAGTCTTTGGGTCGTAGAGTAGGAGAAGGCTCTGCAGTTGAATGCGAAGAGGCCTAGTAGTCCGCAACTGAGTGTGCAGGGCAAGTCGAGTATGTAACCTTTGGAGAAGTAATAAAGAGAAGTTTTACATCATTTCTGTGTATCTTTTTCCTATTTTGTGCATTGAATGTATCAGATATAAATTGCATTTCTATTATTTATATGATGCACGAACTTATATGAATGTGTTGATAAAGTGAATATAAGATAACAAGTCTGTTTACGCGAAGATAACTAAATCTTATAAGAATATAAGTAAGATACGCGGTGTAACTTGGGAATTAGCGCAGATTGCTGCTTAGTAGAGCAAAAGCAACTCATCCCCTGATTAGGGTTGCACGAAGGAGATTATAACAGATCGCGAAGGCCTCGCAGGTCAGGATAGTACGTGAAGTGACCTGCGTGAAGGTATTCACAGTTGGACTAAACTGACCCCCATATGGCTTCAGGTGAGACCTCATTTTGCACTCTGCAAGCTGTTGCCGAAAGGGCTAGTAGTACAAGGATTCATTTGGCTAATTAAATTCAAACCTAGGTTAGGCCCCCTCAAGCCAACAAATGGTTCCATTTCCAGGACCAGAATCTGCATAGAGATGTTTGATGTCGTATCATTGGAATCCAACTAAGAAGGAAATTGAAGGTTGGTTGGACAGAAGGATTCACGAGTTCATGGTGCAGGAAAACAAGAATCCACAACTTACAAAAGAAGAGTGGTTAGATTGCTACCTGTACATAGAGATCCATGAAATCTTCTTCGCATCTTTCCCTACTGAGTCGTATGAGTGGATTGTGAAGTTAGCAGATAACCAAGGAAGGTGGAAACTCAATAATCCTACTATGTGGACCCCAGAGTTGGTGCACAGATTGGAAGCATTGGAGGATAAGATCGCGCGCACTATTGATAACTAGCTCGATTGGATTATAGGAATTCATTACTGAGTTCGCGGCAGATATTTTAATCAACTATAGTGAGGCAGAGCGATGCTTTCTCAAAGGACCATGAGGTAAGTACGTAAAGTCCCTGAATACTTGGATTAAAATGCTATTGTGTGAAAATAGGATTATGAAATTACCTTGATGTCTGGAGCCACGTGAAGTGGAAAAACCTACAGAAATGAAGGAAGTAAGGGACCAAAGAATAGCCCTTTGATTTCACCTCCGCGAGGGGACGAGGAAGAACTCGCGAAGTTCTCACCGTGAAGTGCGATCCATTTGATAAGGCAAAGGATTCCACTCATACCACCCCACCCATACCACCACTAGTTTCACCGCCTTCACCTCCATCTAAGCCTGTACCACCACCGCGACCACCACGCGTCAATATGGCAAGCACGGTAAAGTTGCCTCTATTCAAGGGAGTAGGAAATGAAGATCCGAACCAGTTTTGGTTCGTGATAAAGAGCCGTATGGGAAGCGCAGGGAGTTACAGATGATAATATAAATAAAGCGACTTTGGTTAGGGCTCTGCAGGATCACGTGCTAACTTGGTATATTAAGCATTCTAATGACAATCCGAATGTGGGAATCATGGACATCCAAATTACACTAAACAAAGAATTTAGTAGGTCGAAGTTAGAAGCACAATCGATCATTGGATTCAAAGAGATCATAATGTTACCAGGCGAGACTCCTTGGGAGCTGGATCAGAGACTGAAGTGTACGATTTGTGAAGCTAATATGACTTTGATGGATAGAAAACACTGCGAATGGTTTGTAGCATCGCTAACGCCACTTTTGAGGAACGCACGGTCACAACAGAGGTTAATGACTCAGGCAGAGGCCTTGGAAATCGTGATGAGACTAATTGAGACCCCGATGGAGGATCCTGACTTGGGAGTTCAACAAATCCACGTGTAGTTTAAAAACTTATGCCTTGAGATGCAGAGTTTGAAACAAGACAAGACAACCCGACCAGAAGTGCGCGAAGAGGTGTGGTGCGTAAAATGCAAGGGTCGGGGTCATGATAAGGACCACTACCGTGTGTTCGCGAATTACCTTGTGGGAGGAAGACTGATGCCATTGAGGCTGGAAGCGTAAACATGACCTAGCGCGACACTTTCTTTGTGGTGTGCGATTTGTCAAATAGGAGGAAAGCGTGCTACGGGCAACTACCATTTGTTACAGAAGTACACATAGAATTCGCAACAGTTGTTCTGTAATTTTGTCGATCGGTTGGACACGATGAGCACACTTGTATAAGCTATGAGCTGATGATGGATAGAACTCCCACCTATAGATTGCAGGCTAAAACGCGACCCCTAGACCAGAATGTAGGAGTAGCGTGAACTGAATTTCAAGGGCGCGGACGAGGCCGAGGTGGAGGAGGACCTGGAAGAGGTCACAGACAGCTGATATGCTACAATTGCGGAGGGCTAGGACATTATGCTCACGATTGTATGAATCCAATGTGTCCATCATGTCTGTATTGTACCTTGTTTGATCATGAGACGAAAGATTGTCCTACGCTGATAGCTAGGATACATGATAAGGGAGCGCTACCGCCTCCCCCGACTCAAAACCTGCTGATGATGAGGTCTGATCCGTGTGAGGAAGATCCAATTGTGAACATTGTGCTTCGAAGTAGAATCACGATGGGGGATGATAAAGGAAAATAGCCTAAAGATATTACTTGGGTTTGCAAGGCTCCTATGAAAGAAGCAGAGTTTGATTTGGAGCGCTCTAAGGAAACCTTCATGGAAGCTAAGAAGAGCTTCACTGATGCCTCCACTTCAGAAATCAAAGATAGACCGAAGATGGAAATGGACCCATCTATACTTATGACGTTCTTGGAAACATGAATGAAGCTACTGCATGATAGTAAGGTTGTAAAAGGATTGCAGGAAATCATTAACAAATGTGCTGGGACCGCACCAGGAGAACTGCGCATAGTCCGGAAGATTGGAAAACACAAGACTAGGACAGCGAGAGAAATGAGGCTAACCACGTAGATTGGAGAATATGAGATGGACCAAGTAATTCTGGATTTAGGATCAAACGCAAATGTTCTGCCGAAGCAGACATGGGAGTGCATGGGGAGGCCTAGACTACAATGGTCTCCTATTCAACTATGAATGGTGAACCAGCAGAAGATAATACCCATGGGACAATTGCAGGGAATCACTATGGATATTGAGGGAGCGAGCGCGCTAGCAGACTTTGAAGTGATAAAGATTGTTAATGACAACAATCCCTATCCTGTACTATTAGGAATTGATTGAGCCACTGACATGAATGTGGTGATATTTATGAAGAAGTGCTAGATGATTTTTCAGAAGAGGTCTCTACGCGTAGTTATACCCTTAGACCCTGCTGAGGGATCGAGATACGTAGAGTTGGTGTGCGACTATGAAAATGACGACGATCTGGACTGCATCTACAAGATAATCGCCCGAGAGAATGACTGGGTAAATCCCACCACGGATGGACGAATATCATGGGAGAGTGAAAGCTCCTGCACTTCAGATTCTGAGGAGGAGATAAAGCGATGGCAGAATCGGTTACCCGAGGTAACCAAGCTGAAATGTAATATGATGACAAGGTCACTGCATTGCGTATCAACATAAGTGAGATATCTACCTACATATGATGGTTTAGGTTAGGTAGATGCTTTCTTGGATAAATTCGAAAGGGAGGTGCTAGAAAAACAACGTTTCCGGGCCTTGAATTGGGTACTGCATGCTACGCCCGCGAGATGGTGGGATACACACAAAGGGAGCCTTGAGGACTGGCGGGAATGCAGGAGAATGATGCGCATGCAGTTTGGGAAACCTATAGTGTGAATGGAAAATAAATACAATGGACGGGATGGTCCACGCGTGCATCTATCCAGGTGGGTACAGGCATATGGTAAACAACCTACGCGGATACACATGAACTACACGTTGGAAATATGATCAATAAGAATGTGTTGAGGGGGAAAGTGCGTGAAGGGTTCCTCATGTTGGAATGATAGAGTGTGGAGATAACAAGCGTGCAAAAGGTTATCCACGTGGAAGCAATTAACAAGGTGTGTGAAGCACTGAACAAGGTATATAATGTGCAACGAAGTGATTGGGACCCATGTGTACCAGCAATTTTATGGGCTTATAGAGAGATGTGAAAGAAACTGACGGAACAGACACCTTCTAGGCTGGCCTATGTAGCAAACGCTGTAATGCCGATGGAGTATATCATGCCTAGTCTATGCATAGCAGTGCCCTTGGATATGACAGATCGCAGAGCCTTGGAAGAAGCGATCACGTAGTTGGAAGAACTCGAAGAAGAACGCTTGGGACCTGATGAGGAAATTCAGCAAGGTGATCTTAGGCTCCAAGAACTCATGAAGGAAAGAGTTTGGTTAAGGGTGAAAGGCGCCATGGTAGAAGAAGAAGTCAAGAAGCTTGAGGAAGAAATAAAGAAGGACTTTCTTGATAACAAAACTATGGTGATAAAATAGGATGCGCATGATTCTGTTGACAAATTTAGGAGCTACTGCTAAGAATTGATCAGTGGGATGCCTTGGATCGGGCCTTGTGTTACTAAAGGGATCACAGACAGAGGCACGGTACAGTTGGTCAAGTTAAATGGAGAACATTTCCCAGGAAGAGTGAACGCAAGTCGGTTGAAGCCATACACGGGTGGCTCGGTTATCTGACTAGTCCACCGAAGCATAGTCTTAGTGCTCCAAGTAGCTGCAAGGAGGCACGAGACTATAAATAGATGTAGGGAATGTAGGAGAAGATGCAAGGAAGCAGTTCAACAGTCTCTGAACAATGCGTCTAGGAGATACAATAGGTAACTGCTCAGTGCATTTTCAACCTTGCAATAGTTCGAGCAGAGTTGGGAGGTCTCTGCGCGAAAATCTCTGCACCAACAGAGTGACTCAAGGGTGAGTCACGATGTTTGTGTTGGGGGCCTATTGGGCGGGGGATCCCCCAAGGCAAGTTTTTGGGCTTAAAGCCCAGATTTTGATCAAATCCGATGTAAATACTCCGTGTTTTGTGGGCACGGAGCGCAAAGATTGTAAATGAGTCATAAGGTTGTCTGCCCTCATTTTTGTAATGTAATGTCGACTTTAGAAATCTACCCATGGTCTGCAGACTATGGGATTGTATAAATAGAGCGAGGCTCTAAGTTGTAAATTAGTTAGAGAATGAATTGGAAATAGATGTGGAACTGAGTCTTATCTAAGTGTAGGGTCGAGTCTTTGGGTCATAGAGTAGGAGAAGGCTTTGCAGCTGAGTGCGCAGAGGCCTAGTAGTCCATAGCTGATTGCGCGGACCCCTACAACTAAGTGCGTAGGGCGAGTCGAGTCTGTGACCTTTGGAGAATTAATAAAGAGAAGTTTTACATCATTTCTGTGTATCTTTTTCCTGTTTTGTGCATTGAATGCATCGAATATAAATTGCAGGTCTATTGTTTATATGATGCACGAACTTATATGAATTTGTTGATAAAGTGAATATAAGATAATGTATCTGTTTATGCGAAGATAACTAACTGTTATACGAAGATAAGTAAGATATGCGGTGTAACTTGGGAAGTAGCACAAATTGCTGCTTTAGTAGTGCGAAAGCACCTCAACCCCTGATTAGGGCTACGTGAAGGCAATTACAATAGATCGCGAAGGCCTCGCAGGTTAGGATAGTGCACAAGGTATTCACAATTGGACTAAACTAACCCCTCAGATATCTCAAGGGTGCGGAAACTTGGTTCCAGCATCCCCCCATATTGCTTTGGGTGAGACCTAAGTCCGCATTCCATGGGATGTTGCTGAAATGGCCACTATTATAGGGATTTTTTTGGCTAATTAACTCTGAACCTGGGTCAGGCCCCCTCAAGCCAACATAGCTGAAAATATGATTACATACAAGCCTCCTCCACAAAAAATCCAACCCTTCTCTATGAAAGAGAAATGATACATATAGGCTCTCTTAGACCACTTGCCCACCTTCAAGAGTTGAATTCCTTGGTGGAAAAACTGACTCCAAGATTCTCTCAACCAACAGGTGAGAGTGAGAAGATGAAACTCAAACACTTCTTGGAGAGTTTATTTAGGAGTTTGCTTCTTTTATGAGGCATAATAAACATCAAAAACAACCTATGATGTACATTTATTCATTCCTACATCACCTGGCCTCGAAACTAGTTCCATTAAAAAAAGAGGTTTGACTTTGACTAAGTCAAACTGGAAACTAGAGATTTTACACAGTGAAATTTACAAATTAAAACACAGAAAAGTGTAGAAGCACAGCGCCAACTTTGAGCTACTTTTCATGTGTCTTCCAAGGGTCCAAATGCAAGTATGAGAGAACGATCAACTATCCCTTCAAGTATAGTTTCTAGAACATTTTGAATTTTTGAATTTGGATCATGGTAATGCCTTCAAAAATCCATTCTCCCAAGGTCGCTCCAGGTTCGCAGCCCCTGTGAAAAAAGGGTCCAGAATGCTAGTTTTTTGCCACGTTTCTGCAATTTTCTCCAAAACTGAGCCAACTCTGTAAAATATGAGCAAATTGTTTTTAGAGGATGGAAAGATATTTCCAAAAATGTAGACCTTTCCTGAAATAGATGCCTGAGGAAAAAGTGCAACGCCTTTATGGAGTTGTCGATTTTCTAAATTTAGCTCCAAAATTCAAAAAAAATTTGAAAGTGCTCAGAATTGGCTCAAAATTGGCTATAAGTTGTAAAATTATGTATGTTAAACCTTCATAGATGCTTCAGCAAGCATATCCAAGTTTCACTCATCTGTTTGGTCCTTTTTCTCTTCTTTGAGCTTCTTTTCAAGCTGCTTTACCTAGACATTGGTGATCATGTTTTGAGCCTAGTAGTGGCGTGCCATATGCCTAAGCAACTGATTATCCCTGTTTTCCTTCTCAAGGAATTTCTCCAAGTGTTCATTCACCTTGTTGAGCCAATACTCCTTATCTTGATTGACCTCAAGAGAAATTCTGTCCTCTAGGTCTATGTCTTCATTCAACAGGATGTGTTCTTCCTCTTCTTGTAATGCCTTCTTTAGGCCCTATTCTTGGCCTTTTCCTCTTACCTTTCCCTTTTTCTCCTTCAAGCTCACTTGACTCTATGATTTCTTTTCCCTTTCCAACCTGATGTAATAATTTGGTTTTCTCTTTTTCCATGATCAATCTCTTTGCTTTGAACTGACTATTCTCCCGTTCAAGGAATGAAATGTTGTATCTGGCTTTGGCCATGTTGACTGTGAGCTCCTTGATCTGATAGTATTTATCTCTTATCATCTGTTGCATGCTTGAAGTCTGATCCTCTGCCTCTAAATCAACCAGCTCAAATTCACGCTCAACCATGTCCTTATCTCGTGCGTTCGGTCCCTTTCTCACCATGAGAAGCAAACACAAGTCCTTTTCATCTCTGGTATGTTTTCGTCACCTCAGGTCTAGGTGCCTTGGGAACCTCCTCTGATTTGTTTGAAAACCCTATTTCCATAAGCGATGTTGATGTGTCTTGGTGATGGCTTGGTGAAGCAATCTCATTTCATTTTTGAAAGCCTAGATGATAGGAAAAGGGAAAAAACAGTGAGGAATGAGTGAAAAATGAAATGATGGGTAAGTGGAGTGGAAAAAATGGTAAAGAAGGTTTGAAAGAGGTGGAAATGAACTATGGAGATCTGATGAAAATGAGTGGAAAAGCAATGGAGGAATGATCTGCTTGTGAGAAGGAAAAACAGAGTTTGTAGTGAAAGTGCCCAAAAACCGCTAGGAATGAACTAGGGTTTCACTTTTGGAGAGGTAAAATTCTATTTTGAGGTTTATTGAGTGGTTAAAATAGTTTATCAAACATGCATATAGGTTTAGGGAAACATTTTACATGTTTATAAACCAAGAAAAAAAATGGCCATCATCAACTTATCATTCTCCATGAAAATTTCACTACAAACCCTAATTGGAAAAATCATTGGCATGGGATTATTTTGAAAAGTAAAGAAGGAATAATAATGGTGTGCTTACTTGTTTCCTAGCTTAGGAAGTAATGAAATCAGGTTAAAAAGCCAAAAAATTGAATTTGGGAGAGATTTGGTTATTTTTTGGACACTCTGCCCCATGCGTAGCGCAGTGTCTCTGTGTACAGAGCCATCTTCAAAACTATTTTTGGAGGCCTTAAATTTCTCCAAATTGAGAAATTGGTAGCTCGTTAGAAATATCTTTAAGTTTTCTATAAGATGGACTCCTCACGCATGTAGTTTGGACACTCCTTCAGGGAGAAAAATTGATTTTCCCAAGGCCACTCCAAAAACTCAGGGTTTCTCTGACAAAGTCACAACGCCAACTTGCAGAGCACTTTTGGATGCCATCCACTAATCCAAATCACAAACTGAAGGTACCATTGGAAATATTAGGATGTATGATACACATTAGAGTCCTTAAGAACTACCAGAACCTACTCCAAACCCCCGAAAGCTTGTCTTGAAGTCAAGCTGTCCAGAAGTGAAACAACTCTCCCGTAGCAAGTGTAGTTTGGGCATTTATTTCAAATAATAATACCTATGTAGAAACGGAAGGAAATTTTTGTTCCTTGGAATATAATGGACAAAAACCTCTTTCAATTTTGTAAAATGCTTCTCCATTTGGTCAAAAACATATTTTGAAGTAAACATGTCCCTATGATAAATGATGAGATGAGGTAGTGTACTGCAACATTGTCTTATTTGAAATAAAACATTACCTTTACCTTTATTTTGCTTTCCCTAAGCTGATAACTCCCTTTACCCATTGAATCACATGACGGACATGTTTTTTTTTGACATATGGTAACAAATGACACATGGAGTGAAACGCTAGACCATGAACTAAAAGGAAGAATTTAACCATTTCATGACCCAAGGCACTTAAATGAAGATATGATAACTCAAAGAAGACAATGACCATGATGAGTGATGAAGACCATGAGTAAGTGAAGGGAGTAGCAATGACCTAGACACAAAAACCAGTGACCAAACTTTTGTTTGAAGACTCACTAAAATGAAAAAAATTTGACTTGACACCCTAACAACACCTTGTAAGAGCATATTTGATCATTGGTGACAGGCTGAATTGACTAACACTAACACAAGGAATAGATGAGTCAAAACGATAGGATATTGAGTAGATGGTGGTGACATAATCCTATGGAATTCATCCATTCAAGGGCATTCATGAGTAAGGTGGTCACTATTAGTGTCAGTATTTTCATCCTGCCATCAGTGATCAAAAATCCTCTTTTCATATCATTTTAAGGGTCCGTTTCAGAATTTTTTTATCATTCCACTAGGTCATGCAAAACAATTAGTCACTAATGGTAGTTCTAGTCCAAAAACATCACTCTTCTCTAAGTGTGATTACTTGCTGGCATAGTTTCATATCTCGTTGACTGTACATCATCCATAAAGTCATTTTTATCATGCCATCTGTATCAGTCATGAGGTCATTATGTCATATTGAAATTCAATCCTTCAAGGTCTCATTAGGTATATAGGTTTTTTCAAGGTTTCATTAGGTCGTTGGCGTTGCCAAGGTTCCATTCCATTGCATAAGATCAACAAGTAAAGGGTGATCAAATAACCTCCCCTCACCATGTGAAGATGATTTGTAAAGAGAAATGCTTATTTCATTATGTAATTTTATGTCTTTCAAATGTAATGATTTCACCATCCCAAGCTGTTAACTCATTGTTCCAAAGATTCTAGACCATCAAGAGATTAATTTTTCAAAGGAAATAGTCAAGTGAAAGGGTAAAGTTTCAAAGGGTTAAGTGCAAGCCAAAGGGAATTGCTTTTTCCCAAGGGTGTCCAAATCATCGTTTTCCACTAGCACTAAACCCTAATTTCCTCACCAATTGGGCTAGGGTTGCCTATGGAATCAGAGAAATTTGGGTATATAGGGCATAAGGAAGGTCATTTCAGAAAGTATGAGGCCATTCCAACTCATACACATCATGTCTCCATCATTTTTCAATAAGTCATTCCAAGGGACAAATCATTTGCCACACATAGAGCTGGTGTTTCTTCAAACTATGTTTTAGACCAAAAAAGGAAGAATTTGGAAAAAGTGAGAGAGTTTTTTGTCCATAATAGGCCACGGAAGAAAAACCTCCTTGAATTTTTACACAGGTGTCATGGTCTTAGAGAAATCTCAAAAATACAGTTGCTACAAGAGAGTTGCTGCACTTCTACAATGACCTCGGAAAATCAAGATTTCTCCTAGCTGGAGGGACCAAATGACTTGATTGATGAGTTAAATGATAACTAGACACAGATATTTGCAATGATAGAGTTGAGGAAGACCTCCAAAAGTTGATTGAAACAACACTCTGCATTTTGGCAGCCTCATTCTTCAATTTTGACTAGTCTTCAGAGATTGAGCTTTTGACAGGGAAAATGAGCTCCAAATTGAAAAATTCAAGATTTTCTGGAAAGTATACTCAACAAGATTTCCAACAAGCTATCCCACACTCAATTTGGACATCAGGAAGGTAGTCAAAAGTGAGCTTGAAGTGGCGATACGTGTTGAGGGCTTGGTACTGGGCGTTAAGATCGGCGTTGCGCGTCTGAAAAATTTTCGCAATGTTATTTTATGCTGGCGTTGTGCTTCTAGGGTGGCACTACATGTTTGTGCACCGGAACTGCGCATTGAGCAGAATGGTCATAAAGCCCTCAAAACTTCAAGAAACCTCCAAATTTCTCTCTCTTACCTTCATTGCGAGTAAGTTGACCTCCTTTGTTGGAGTTTTTGATTGCATATCAACATCTTAAGCATCATTCTCCATGATAAATATGAAACCCTAGAAATCTCCCTAGTGATGCCTAAAACCCTAAACCCTCATTGTTCCTCCTATCACTCACAAAAGCTCTAAACCCTATCCTATTTCACTGTCCCTTTATCCCTATTCCATATTTCCCTATCCCTTTATCCCTCTTCCCCAAGGGAAATTTCTCAAACAAAACAAGCCCTCCCTTTCATTTCCTACTCCCTCATTCATTTTTAGCCCATAAGCTCATCTCCCATACCCTCATTCCTAAAACACTTTCACTCATCACCTTCATACAACCTCAACCTTGCAAACATGGACCAAGAGGACCAAGACTATGAGGAGGAGGCAAACACAGGCAGTGACACCTCAATAGATGAAAACTAGGCTAAGGCGGGCTTTGAAAGCAAAAAAGGAGAAGGATAGGCTTAGGATGCTTGCTGAAGCTTCCTTGGCTCATCAAGACACTTGATGATGGTTCTTCTCACCAATTTTGGGAAACTTTGGAGGAATTATTTTGAAATTCTACACACAGGGAAATTGCCTAGATGTGCAACACCACTGGCGCTACACTTTTCCTAGGGGCACCCAATGGAGAAATGGTTTGACGTTTTTGATTCATAGTGATGAGGGCATGCACCCTAGCGATTTTAAAAGTTTTTGGGGCAGAAATGGTCCACCACAAGGTCAAAAAACACCCTAAAAATGACGTTTCTCCACTTTTTGGATACACAGAAGTAGTCTTGGGATAATCAAGTTTTGAGGGGTCAAATGAGCTTCAAATGCAGAAATTATAGGTGTTTTGGAAATTCGACTTGAATACCTTTCCAATGAGCTATTTTGGTCTCAATTTGTATCCCAGGAAGGCCTCCAAAAAGGACCTGAAAGTGGCATTGCATCTTGGGCCAGTGGTGCTGCACGTAGGGTAGATTTTGCTCGAGGTTGCTAGTTTTCCAGTTTTTGACTATGTTCTTGGATTATCTCTCATGGATGATGATTCACCATTGTAAATTATGACTTGGAATGTAATTATGATAGATAAATAGTAATATAGGGTAGATTCATTGCTTTATAAGTCAGTTTGAGCTCAAATGAATTAGTTTTTCACTTTTAGAGGCAAGTTGTTGAAATGCCTATATTCCTTTTTCTTGTTCAGTATTAGTTAGATTATCTCCTCATCTTAGGTATTTTACCCCTAAGGATGGGATGAGGTTGAATTTATATCTATATCTTATTCTTCTTTCTCATTGTAAAGGGTTGTACTCAGCTAGATGCTTAGGCCTTGATTGTACATCATTTGTAGCAGTTTAGCAGGAGATTAATAAAAAATGCAGCTATTTCTTTGGGATCCATGTGGTATGGAGTTTAGTTCAGTTTCTTCTCTTTTAATCATATGGTAACATGTTTTTTGTACTTCATTACTCATTACTTGCTTCTAAGTGAATGTCTTCAAGTTGATAAGCATAATTCATTACATCACTACTCTGCTTTGGGGAAATATTCACCATTATATGTTTTCTACAGTCTAGGAAGGATACATGGTGAGTACATGCTATTCCTAGCTTATCACAAGTCTTAAAACACCTCACCCATCAAGCCCTAGAGTGCTAAACCTTATTCCTACCTTGCCCCATTGAACACCCTAAAATTTTGACCTAATTCCCTAGCCCTAACTATCTGGCTCCTCCTGATCTAGAAAAACCTTTTAAAAATCAAATCAAAACTTTGTGCTACAATACCTAGCCTAAAATCCTTTTCTTGATCTAGTCATCTTGGCTGAGATCCTTATGTAGAGAGCCCTCTCTCGACCTAGTAGGGCTAGCTACTTGGATAAGCGTGGTTTGTGGTTACCCTGACATTGCCTTCCTTCAGCCTGAGGTTCAATCTAGGTGATAACAGTCACCTCGAAAAATATTAAAGGGGAAATTGACTTTATGGCAACGTTCACTAGTTCCCCCTCCCTGACTCTGAGAGTTGGGTTGTGACTCTTAAGCATTTTGATTCTTTTGTTTATTTATCGTATTATTCTTTTTACCACCTAATTGCTAGTTGTTCTTCGGTTGAGTGGACTTCACTGTGAGAACATTGGTGGACTGCTCAGGAGGGGGTGCTTTAGCAGAGCCATACACACTTGTTGGGCTTGAGATGTAACAATCAATTGCATAGAATCAGAAACAGACCTGATCATGCCATCGACATGTGGGCCAAGAACAATTTCGTGAGGGTCAACGGAAGGCCTAGGGGTATTAGGAAACACTTTGTAGAGCATACATGATTGTGAATAGATAAGATCCAACTGTTTGGCACCTAAAATGGCTTGTTCCTTGGTAACAACTCAAAACATAGACACATCCTTGGCAATATGAGGTCTCAGAGATCAGATGAACCATTTACGTAATATTTCATCAGGTAACTTGGTTCTCACTAACCTCTTGCGATGACGCCACTCATGAGTGTGATCATAAATTAACGTGGCATCATCTTGTTTGAATTTAGACAAGATGCCAGAATCGATGTCATATTGAGTCGATAATTGAAAGTGTGTAAAAAATGTTTGATCTAGGGAGGCAAATTCATCATAGGATGCATTATCTAACTCAATGTACCACTTTGGAACATCCCCAGTCAATTTATGTTGGAATAAATGAAGTCTAACAGAATCATCCACCATATAATTAGACGAGCACGACAAATGATAAGTGGTAATATGCGTGGATGGATTCTCCCCAATCTTTCCTTCAAACTTGGGAATATCATATGCTAATTTTTCAGGCATGGGTGGCCACCAGGGATCATGACGGATGGGGTCATTAGTCATTTTCACCAAATCCAGTAAATTGAGAGAAGATAAAAATGTATTTTGAAGTTGACTAAATGGGTCATAGGTAGGAGAATCCCCTGACCAATCGTGTGGTTCGACCATGGAATGATGCACCTGTTGGTGAAGAAAAGGGTTCACCCTGGCAGAGGACTACTATGGGCCAGCATGACTGGTAAATGAATGTTTCCCCATGGGGTAAGTACTGCTAGAGAGCAAATGGCCCCCAAAATCATGGTTGCTGATGGGGTTCTACCCAGGGATAGAAGAAGGACCACTCTACAGAGTAGGAATGACATAAGGGGGATAACCGGTGTGAGATATAGTACTGGTAATGGGGTTTCCCCTAGGTAAACTAGCCCCTCGAGTAAAAGTACTAGTAGGTGGTGCTCTATTGGCTTGAGGGGGCTTGACCTAGGTTCAAAATTAGTTAGCCAAACAAATCCCTACACTACTGGCCATTTTGGCATCAACCAATAGAGCGTGGACTGAAGTCTCACCCAAAGCAGTATGGGGGGATGCTGGAACCAAGTTTCCACACCCTTGAGATGGATGTGATGTCAGTTTATTCCAGCTATACTTACCTTCGCACAGGATGATTAGCCCTCTGTTCCACCCTTCAGTATCTTCGCGAAAGGGTATAATTGGTTTTTCGCGCAGCCCCAACCTGCGGCTCAGGGACTTTCGTGCTGCTAGGGCAATGAACTGCGATTTCTCCCAAACTAGGCTAAGTGTTTTACTTATCTTATTAACTGATCTCAATTAGCTTCGTGTAAACAAATTTTCTTACTTGCGTTCACTTAACCAACACATTTACATACATTCACTCATCATATAAGCATTATAAGTGAAGTTCATACCCAACATAACAATATGCATAAACATGAAATAAAGACGCATAAATTGTAGAATATTTCTCTTTATTGATAATTTTAGATGGTTATAGACTTGAACCACCTTGCGCACTCAGCTGCAGGGGTCCGCGCACTCAAGTGTAGACTTCTAGGCCTCTGCGCACTCCACTGCAGAGCCTCTACCTACACTACAACCCAAGCTTAAACTTCTAATTCAGAGCTATCTCTCATACATGTCAATGCCACTAACTACTTAGAGATTAGCACTTTTTATACAACCCCATGGTTCTTAGACCATGTGTAGATCTCTTACAACCGACATTACATTTCCAAAATAAGGACGGACAACCCTATGACTCTTTAACACCTACTTGCTCTGCGACCACAAAATGAGGGGTATTTATATTTGGATTACAAAATTTGACAAAAATATGGGCTTTTAGCCCCAAAAATACCCTTGGGGGATCCTGCACCCAACAACCCCCCAACACAAACATCATGACTCGTCCTTGAGTCACTCTGTAGGCGTGGAGATCTTAGCGCGAAAACCTCCCAGCTATGTTTGGATGATTGCAACCTCGGTAGTGCACTGAGCGGCCGCCTGCTGGACTTCTTCCACTCGCTGCTTGATGACTGCTGCTGAACTGCTGCCCTGAATATTTTGTTGAGTTTCTTGCAATGTCGCAAGCTTTCCTTCAATGGAAGCTGTGATCATATATGCCTCATCTATCCATGGCTGTAGGTGTGCTTTTAGGACCACTTCTTTGTGCCGAGCAGCATCCACCTGTTCCTTAAGCGCCTTTGCCTCCTGCATCCATGCAAGCCTCTGTGTGAGGACGACCCTTTGCATGGTCCCTTTGACCTTGTCATATCATTGTTGTAGCTCACGCGCCTCTGTCTCTAGGCGCTCTACATTCGGGCCCTCCTATAGGGTGGTTAGGACCTTGAATGATTGTTCAAAAAGTCACGTGCAGTCTGCTACTGCACTGTTGACTGCCGCTATTGCTGTTGTAACAACGGTGGCATGTTGTTCCCTTACTTTCGATGGATTTGAAGGCTTAGCCCTCAAATGTAATTCTGTGATCTGCAGGTTCAGCTCCAGCTGAATCCTAGCCATCTCTGTCTGAGAGTTGCGCACCCCTGTGGCCAACTTACAGATGCGTGCCTCAACCGGTTCTTCTGCATGAATGTCCAACTCTGGGACCATTCAACAGGCTTCCTGCACAACCTACATGATCTACTTATTTTGTTCCACTAGCCTTGTTGCGCTACAGGCCCAACTTGCTTGATGTTGATGCACTGCTCGCTCATCACCTATAGAGTGCGACTCTCCCAGGCCCTAAGTTCCATGGTGACTCCATCCTGCAAGATGTGGAGCATCTCTCGAGGGAGCACGTCTATATTCAATCCCACCCCTTTCAAGCTATTTACTGTGGGTCTGTCGGCCTCTTTTTTTGTAGTAAGTGCCCCATCTAGTAGCACTATCGCATTGGTCACCCTTATGCACAACATCTCCATGGCAGCTGAAGTGCCGATCGCGAGGCTGGTGGACACTGTGCCAACCTGTGGAGTGTGAACCTGCAACTACTGCAGCTCTGTTTGGAGAGATCCTAATACCAATTTCTACTGCTCTTCAAACTGTTGGAGGGCCTCCACAATGACATCCCTCACTTTTCTCCAATATCGTGCAAATCCCCCTCAATGAGGGTGATTGAGTCGAAGGATGTCTTTGATGCCTTGGTTTTCTTTCATGGCACTGCCTTCTCTTGTGGGTGCTGACGCTTGAGTTGGATTAACGTCGTCTGCAGGTTCACGCCATCTTGTTCTATTGGTTCCTCTGTTTCTGCTTCAGTCCCAGGCGAAGGTGACTTCTGTCCTTCGTGCTCTTCTCCTTCTTTCCTCTATTGTTCAGTCAATTTTGTGGTGTCG
This sequence comes from Pinus taeda, assembly GCA_000404065.3. Classification (NCBI taxonomy): domain Eukaryota; kingdom Viridiplantae; phylum Streptophyta; class Pinopsida; order Pinales; family Pinaceae; genus Pinus; species Pinus taeda. Next base: position 61,458 of record APFE030366437.1, on the reverse strand, counting down.
CGCGTTGCCTGGGCCTTAGCCTTCGCTTCCTCTTTCTTGCACTTCTTAGCCAGATGCGCCATTCAGAGTTTTGTTTCTTCCTTCTTACGCTGCATGGCAAACTTGTTCATTTCCACTGTGGAGCCTGTTGCAGTGCGCCACTCCGGCTACCAAGACTCGAGGACTGCAAAGATAACATCATTAGTCACCAGATATGGTAAGTTGTGCCATGTCTTTGTAGGGTCCTTCCGCGCTCTGATGAAGACATGGTGGAAATCTGTTTTGAACTTTGCAAAGCTCTGCAAACTAGTGTATACTGTGGGTGGCGACTGCAACTTGTGATTGATCCCCATCTGGATACTCATCTCCATCAAGATCCAAAAGATCTTTCTTTCTTTTATGCATTGTGCATCCTTGGTCGCCCACAATGAAACGTATTTTGCTGCCTCTAGAAGGTCTGGCGCGACCGAATGGAACTGGCTATCTTCTGGCAGCTCCCATGCCACCAACATAATCAACAACAAGAGCCAAGTGTAGTGGAACTTTTTGCCTTGCTCTTGTGCCTCGTGATAGTTCGCAAGGAACTCGCTGCATAGATAATTCGCCTAGTTGAACTGGACTCACTCAACACATTGGGCTGCTAATGCAATCGCAAGCATGAACACCTCATCCGCGCAACACTTTCACATCACCTTCCCTGCTAATATTTGCGCTACTACCTTGACTGCAGGGATGTTAATGCTAGAGATGGCATACCCCTGCTTCTTCTTCTCCAACTTGAATTTCTTCTTCATAGCTTCTGCAAGGGCCAACTCACCACCTTTTCCTTTTGATATATTGGCTGGATCCTCCCCTAAGTAAGGCAGTCGTGTGATCAGATGGATCAAGTGGTCTATGATGGGAATGGGCTCCTCCAACCACAAACACCCATCATGCACCAAGCAGAGCAACTGCTTGATGACGAAGACGGTCACTGAGGCACAGTGGTAATGCAGTACCCAAAGTAGGTTGAGCAACCTGTCTTTCTCTACACCCTTGAGCCATGTCCGTGACTCTAATTCGATCGTTCCAGTAGTTGCATCAATCCATCGGCACATTAGCTGCTTAGTCACTAAATGTGGGAATTTCTCGTGGTCTACGAGGTCCCAATATTTGAAATTTAGTACAAGAACCCGCCCTAAGTGCAGCCCCTCAAAAACAATGTCATTTGGGAGCAACGAAGTTTGCAGGGAGTGTAGGTTTTAACCCCATACAGAAATTACCTGCATACAAATTCTAAAACACAGAAAATAAACAATGCGAGAGCATAACACATAAAAGACATATACACAGAGATTTTCCTCTAGATCCCAAAACTAGGACTACCAGCTTGATTTTTCATTATTTTCCTTTCAATGTTACACTCCCTACATTAAAATAATGGAGCCTACATTAAAACAAAGCAAAATTTTCATGTTTTTTACTATTTTAGTCATTTTAGTGCGGTGCCATTTTACAACATATGGAAAGTAATTTTGCAAAACCAAAGGAGATTTTTTTTAACCATGATCCATATAAAAAGCATCTCTTTTAGTGTATTCATAGGTGTCATGAATTGGGATATGTGACTAGATCTTTACAACTCATTTTCAAAAATTTAAATTTTTAATGATTTTTTGTTTTAGAGATGATTTTGTGGCACAGATTACGAGTAGCTGGAAACGAATTTCTAGAATTTGAGAGAGTTTTTTCTCCAAAACGACCTTATCTACAAAAAATTCTTTCAATTTTGTAACAGGTGCTATGGTTTAGGAGATACGTGTTCATCTTAAACACCTATTTACAGAAATTCGGTCCAAGTTTAATGTAACTGATTCTATTTTGAAGAAGATGGTTGAGTTCAATTCCCTTAATACATGGATGAGCTAAATGTATAAATATTATGAATTTCATAGAGTAGAGGCTTGATTCTGGCAGGAGAGAGGCTATCTTGGCTTTGTGTAATTTTTTTCCTGAATATCATTTTAATAAAGCAGTCTTTTGCCCTTTGGATCTGGGATTCATCATGGTGCTGATGTTTAGTATGTTTTTTCTGTAATTCATTTACACATTATGTTTTTTCTGCCTTGTTACAACATTATCTAAGTCATATGTTAGGAATTCATCCGTAATTATGCTCCTTTCATGATTATTTTGGTGTTAGTTGTAATGGTTGTCTTATGCAGAATTCATCCTTGGCTAGATGCTCTGTTGAGCAACCTCGTGATTCTCTTTCATCTAAAGTTTCTGTTGCAGATTCATCATTTGTCTGATGCCTGTAGGGTAGCGGGCTTTCTCCCTCATACTTCTCACATTTACAATATTCACTTGGCTGAACATGGCACTTAATTTTCCCCAGGTTTACCGGCAGAAACTAACATCAATTCCATAGTCCAAATACCCATTCTCTTGCTTTTTTCGACTCGAAACAAATCCAATAAAATCCTCTGATCTACTATACCTAGCCTAAAATCTACATTAAATTCAGTCATATCAAACCCCAATTGCCAATATCCTAATTGAGATTGACAAGGAGAGAGCCCTCTCCCAACCTAGTAGGGCTAGCTACCAGGTTAAGCATGGTTTGATGTTAGCCTAGACATTCCTTCTTTCAACTTGAGGTAGATTTAGGCACTAACATAGTGGCGACCATACTAGGGAAGATGTGACAGATCTTGTCTATGAAAGATCATTCAAGTTGCAGATCTGATTGTTGATGGTGGACAACAGTCAGACACATATGAAGGCTGAAATCATCTACCTGATGACTCCAATGTTCAAGATCCTAGGATTTGACTTCACTGCCAAAGAATCAAGTTTTTAGAATGTCGATGGTAATCACCGATGATAGGGTATATAAAAAATCTGTTATCTAGTGAAATGTTATTTATTTTAAGGGATGAGATAGCAAAATTTCAGATTGATCAGAGTTTTTTAACATCATTGTTTCTTAGCTTGAAATCTAGTCGACTCACACCTGAGAATAAATATTGTTTTCTTGGCTTAGTGGTTGAAATATTGGAAATGAAATTGAATTATTGGATGTTCAAATTAAATCACATGAATTCCAAGACCCTAAACAGTTCTTGGAAACTCTCCCTCCTCCCAAAGAAGAAAAGATAAGGCTGCCTTGGATGGTTGGATTGAAGGATGTTATGATTTACAACGAGGATGTGACAATCTCCAGCCAAGAGAATATACTAATGAGCTAGGGCAGTAGATAGAATTTGGTTTCTATGATCCCATAGCAACATATATGGAATATATTTTTAAGCTGAAAGAAAATCCAGGTTGCCTTTTACAGAGCCAGAGATACTATGGGTATATACTGCTGGTAGGATTTCCAACTATTTTTTGGTTCAAACACTATCAAAAACAACATCATTGTCACAGTTACTTGATTGGTTTATATGGCATTACAAAATCACTTGATCTATTGGTTTTGCAACAAAGTTGGGTAGATTTGTAAATAAATAAGCTGCCAAAGGCAACATTTTAGTTTCTAGTATTTGTTATGTACAGGTTGCAGTATGTGTATGTTTGGATTGGTATGAATTGTTTTGAGTTTGTAGTTGTTTGACCGTATTGCCCAATGGTTGAGGCACTTAGTCTACGGTGTTCTTGACACCTCCAAGAGCTGCCATCCCCAATAAGGCCGATGTTAGTTCCAGACTTCGCAACCTGTCACCAGGGATGAAAATGGGCTCTTACTATGTCTGTTTTTTAGAGATGTTTTGCACATGAGCTTCAATGCAAATCACATCCTAAGTATTTCCATCAGAAGAATCTATGAAAAAATATTTCCAATGGTATATCACACTCCCATAACTGGTTTTTGGATCAGAAGATATGATCGAAATGAATGAGTGATTCTTGGTTATGCATGTTTTGAGGTCAGTTGCTACACACAACGACAAGTTTACTACAAGATCAGTTTCTGAAATAATGGTAAGGAATTTTTCAAAATTGAAAGAGGTGTTTGTCCATCACATACCAAATAACAAAAAACTCCTTCATTTTATGCACAGGTGCTACTATGTGGGAGATATGCAGTGATATTTGGAGCCTACATTAAAACAAAGCAAATTTTTCATATTTTTTACTGTTTTAGTCATTTTAGTGCGGTGCCATTTTACAACAGATGGAAAGTAATTTTGCAAAACCTAAGAATATTTTTTTTTAACCATGAGCCATATAACAAAAACCTCTTTCAGTTTATTCACAAGTGTCATGAATTGGGATATGTGACTAGATATTTACAACTCATTTTCACAGATTTAAATTTTTAATGATTTTCTGTTTTATAGATGATTTTGTGGCAGAGATTATGAGCAACTGGAAAATAATTTCGAGAATTTGAGAGATTTTTTTCTCCAACATGACCTTATCTACAAAAACCTCTTTCATTTTTGTAACAGGTGCTATGGTTTAGGAGATACAAGTTCATCTTCAACACCTATTTTCAGAAATTCGGTCCAAGCTTAATGTAACTGATTCTATTTTGAAGAAGATGGTTGAGCTCAATTCCCTTAATATATGGATGAGATAAATGTATAAATTTTATGAATTTCATAGTGTAGAGGTTCGATTTTGGTAGGAGAAAGGCTATCTTGGCTTTGTGTAATTTTTTCCTGAATATCATTTTAATAAAGCAGTCTTTTGCCCTTTGGATCTGGATTCATTAAGGTGCAGATGTTTAGTATGTTTTTCCTATAATTCATTTACACATTATGTTTTTTTGGCTTGTTACAACATTATCTAAGTAATATGTTAGGAATTCATCTGTAATGATGCTCCTTTCATGATGATTTTTCTATTAGTTGTAATGGTTGTCTTATGCAAAATTCATCCTTGGCTAGATGCTCTATTGAGCAACCTCGTGATTCTCTTTCATCTAAAGTTACTGTTGCAGATTCATCCTTTATCTGATGCCTGTAGGGCAGCGGGCTTTCTCCCTCATACTTCTCACATTTACAATCTTCACTTGGCTGAACATGGCACTTAATTTTCCCCAGGTTTGCCGCCAGAAACTAACATCGATTCCATAGTCTAAAGACCCTTTCTCTTGCTGTTTTCGACCCGAAACAAATCTAATCAAATCCTCTGAGCTAATATACCTGGCCTAAAATCTACAAATTCAGTCATCTCAAGTCCTAATTGCCAATAGCCTAATTGAGATTGGCAATGAGAGAGCCCTCTCCCGACCTGGTAGGGATAACTACCAGGTTAAGCGTGATTTGATGTTACCCTAGACCTGCCTTCTTTCAGCCTGAGGTAGATTTAGGCACTAATAGTTGCCATGTATTCTGCCTCTGTAGTTGTTAGTGCCGCTACAGATTGTTTCTTACTCATCCAACTGACTGCACCTCCAAATAGTTTAAACATATACCCACTTGTAGATCTTATTTGATCCAGATCTCCAACCCAGTCTGCATCAACAAAGCCATGAATATACAACACTCTATCCAATCCTGTTCTTCCTTAGTAGCACAAACCATAATCACTAGTGCCACACAAATACCTGAAAACCCGCTTCACTGTTGTCCAGTGCTTCTTCCCTGGTTTTGACATAAACCTACTCAATACTCCCACTGCATGTGCAATGTCTGGTCTAGTACAGACCATTTCATACATCAG
>APFE030366437.1:4077-47433 GCA_000404065.3 Pinus taeda | reverse complement strand
TCCTGGAAGGGAGGTCTTATCTCTGGATCAGAACTGGCCTTGCTAATGTTTGGGTTTTGATTTCTTCTAAAATTTGGGTTCCTGACAGGGTTACTTTGAGGTGCTTCCCATGATGACTTTCTCTCCATAGATTCCACTCTGTCACCCAACCTTTTCATGCCAGTGAGTATTGCATCCAGTTTCTGATCAAAGGTTGAGGGTTCCTCTTTGAAGGTGACTCTTTTTTCCAATCTTGCCCTGTTCCTCTTGGCAATAAGGTTAGCCTCACCTGTGACAGCAACCTTTTGTGCATCTTCAAGGGTTTCAGGGGCTTTTTCCTTCAACTGATATGCCATGTCAGGGTCAAAACCATCAGGGAATTTGTATAGTGCTAAATCAGGGGGAGGTCTTAAATTCTTGGGTATTGCGTTGTATACATTATTGAATCTTGCACAATACTCCAAAACAGTCTCTTGAGGACCTCGTTTGATTGTATCATATTCACCTAGTATGTGCAAGGGATCTTTCTTCTTTTCCCATCTATTATTAAATGCATGGTAAAGCTCATCAGGGGTTGTTATTGTATTAGCAGTGAGTGACATAAACCAGGTTCTTACATCCCTTGTGAGGCTCTGAACAAAAATTCTCATCCTTACACTGTCATCATCAATTTCATAGTTTTCAAAATGATCTTGCATCCTTATAGCATGCTGAATGGTAGTGAAGGGGCCAGTGGAGTCAAAGTATGAGATTTTGGATTGGTAGTCATGAGGTAGAGCTGCAGCGTTAGCAGGTAACTACAGGGGTGCATATCTATTGGCCATATTTGCAGGGTTTATAGGGTTAACCAGGACAGCAGGGACTACTGGGACAGTGGGGGTACTAGGTATGACAGAGACTGCAGTGTGGGTGAAGGGAACATGTGAAGTGGATGAAGGTGTAAAAGGAGAGCTTTGAGATGTAGATGGTGAACTAGGGGAACCAGGGGTAGACCAGAATAACACCTTGATTGGAGTGAGAACGGGGTTAAGGTGGATTGTCTCAGGGCTCAAGTCAGAAGGATTCTCCTATTTTTGTTGCTTCCTAATGTTTTTATGGATTGTGTTAGGATTTTCAAAAAAAGTTGGTGGGTTAGGGTCAGGATTGGACCTTGTATACCGCTGATTCTTCTTGGGAGCCAGCTTCTAAGTTGTTTTTTGAGTATTTTAGAGTTTTCTTGTATCTGTAAGGACTAGATAAGATTTTGAAATAGCAGTGTATGTCCTAAAGTTAGTATGAAGATAAACTGAAGCAGCTTTTATGTGAAACTTGTTAATGTAAAACAGAAACAGTTTTGAAGGCTTCCTGGCTAGCTCTCAGGCTTCACCTGTAGCTTTAGGGAATATACAGTATTTGGAAAATGCTGAGCTAGTTCCCCAGTGGAGTCGCCATTTATGTTAACACCCAGGTTGTTCCCTATGACTCCCAAGGGAATACGGCCGGGGTAACCACTAACCAACCTTTGGATTATAGATCCTGGCCTATCTATAATCAGAGAGGGCTCTCTCTTTAAGTTTCAGCTATGCTTTGTGAGTATTTTAGGCTAGTTTAAAGTTTCAGTTTCCTGTTTAAGACTTTGGTTGGTGAAATTTTGTTGTAAGAAGGGCATGATAAGTGCAGAAGATGCTAATCCATTGGGCATATGGAGTCAAAAAAATGAGATAGTTCTGGTGCCTGTGATGGAGAGAGTTTTGCTGCAAGGCTAGACGGCTATTGCTAATATAATTTCCGATTTGGTGAGTGAAACAATGGGATGTGAAGTTACTGACAGTGTGATATAAATTTGAACAACAATCTCTACTTAGTAGCATAAATGAATTACCAAATAGTGACTGTGAGGTATTCAGAGCTTATTGGAGCAATTAAGAATTCCAATTAAAACAGCTGAAATTTATGAAAAACATTTATAGTGAAGATAGATTGAGATCAGGGTGTCTCCATGGACAAATCTTGAGCTATTCTTTTTCTTTCTTTCCTAGATTTAGAGCAACATGTGAGAGTTATGCGTAAATAACAGAAAACATTAACAGAGATAGAGAAACACTTATTATATCAAGTCATAGCGCTAGAATCCTGTAGCATTCAATGGTTCCAATCACAGCATGCACCAGTAATACTCAGTTCCTGTAAACTCCAAGCTTTATTTATAACATCCTTCTGCAAGTTACAGCCGAGTTCTCATTCTTTCATAAGAGAACAACAAAACCAACAACAACCCCTTCAAAATTTGTCGAGGGGGAATATATACAAATAGGTTTTACAAAATATCTAACTGCTGAGTCACTTGATACATTAACTATACTCACCAACTTTACAAAATATCAGATAAGAAAGTTATTGCTAGTCTGAGTGTAAGATAAATGGTCTTTAATGCTGTCAGGCCTCTTCTTGACCTTTGGAAGAGAGTGAGTCGGTTGAGCGTTTCTGCTTTAATGCTGAATGATGTGAATGATGTGTCTTTATGCTCTGTCATGCTGAAGCTGTTCTCGGCCCTGCTACTTGTAGCTGTCATTGCTGCTTTTGGTGGCCGAATCTTCTTGCTGAGGTGGCTCATTCCACCTTTTGTCATAGTATGTGTATCACACTTTCTGAATATGATGACTTATATATTTTGATGACAAAATTTAGATGAAGCCTCTTGTTTATAATAATAATTGTATCATGGAGGCCCACCAATCCTGCGTAGGCAATTGATGCCTCAAAATTGCATCCATGGTCTCATCTGCCTCTGTGTATTTGTAGAAATTCGGAGGCGTTTCAAACAGATGGCTAATCTCATTCATAATAAAAAACAGACTCTCTATTCTGTCATAGAGACTTTGCCCAGATGCTGGCCCTGTTTCCTGTGAGTTGCTTGATTTTTCCAGGGATTTGCTGGTGAAAACAGGTTGTTTTACTTTTATGAATTAAGTTCCGGAGATATATGGATATAAATTAGCTTTGAAAGGTTGCTTTGGGTAAATACCTGGTGAATTGCCGGCAATGGTGACAAGTACAGGTGGGTTGTAGGCGGCAGCGCTCTTCAGGTCGATTTCAGTAGGTTGGCGGCAGCGCTCTTCAGGTCGATTTCAGTAGGTTGGCGGCAGATGGACGTAATTTTCATGTAGAGGAGAGCACTAGTTCTTTTAGCGAAAATGAGAAAAAACGCGAAAAATCGGCTAAAATATGGACTTTTGGGTCATTGGCACGCTTTTTGGATGATGTCAGCGTGACATCATCAGGTGGGTCAGGGTCGGGTGACGTCAGCATGACATCACCAGATGACATGGCAGTTTGTGAGTGGTCCACGGGGATTGCACAGGTGGCGGCCACATAGGAGCTTTGGCGGTCGAGGATGCTGACAGGGCGCCAAGTGGAGGTGACGTGGGCGGGTCGTGGCGCTGGCGTGGGTAGGCGGTTTAGCAGAGTGGTAAGCGGGTTTTCTCGGAGCGCCCTCTATACGGTCTCGGTTTTGTCAGAGGGCACTCCGAGAGAGTCTAGGGGGTGACGCGTGGCAGAGGCTTGACGTCACCCTCTGACAGTTTCTCGGAGCGTATCCTTCGGATGCGGATGCCTGTCCGATATGATGTGGGCCATCAGATGGGAGGGCCCAGATCTGACGGTCGACGGATCGATAACATGCGCGGGCGATATTTGACTGCGGGGAGAATAAAATATTACTTTCTTTTGTAATTTGCACCTGGCGGAAACTTTGGAAAAGTGGGTTTTTTCGGGTTTTTTGCATTTGCGGGTTAAATGGGTATTTGCAAAGGTTTATTAACAAAGTAGGTTCAAGGCTATTAATCCGAGCAAATCTCGGATTAATCCCTAGGATTAATTCTTTGGCGCTCTTTGGGTTGCGCTCAAATGTTTTTAGCGCTTGAAGGTCTTCAAAGTCATACATAGAGCTATAATGCTCGGGGAAGGGGATACATAAATTTTTGGGTTTTTTTCCAAGTTTTACATAGTAATAGGGGAATAGGGGGTATAGGGAGTTAGATAGTAAGAAGTTAGTAGTTAATATGAATGAAAGAGGTGGATGGGGGGGAATACTAAGTTTTTATGAAATCAACTTAGTTTTTAGGAAGTAGATCAAAATGAAAAAAATATTTGCACAAGAAATGTGGCTTATAAAGAAACTCAGAACCAACAAAAGAGTTTGATTTTCTTTGTGTACATGGGTGGCATAGGGATGTTAGTCATGAATGGGATAGGGGGTGATTTGGAAGTTAGACATGCTCCATTAGGCTTCTGCAAGACTGCTGCAAACAGGTCATTTGTACTGGCCCCATGTTTTCACCTTTGCTATAGGCCAGTGAAATGCCATGGACCAAGCTTTCTGCAACTGCCTCTACCTACCCACTTTATTGCCTAGCATTTTTTTTTTGTTACTCCAAGGAGGGTGCACTTAGATTTGCAAACCCTTTTTGTGCCTTTTCTTTTCCTTTGGCTTTTTCATTTGATTCTCTATCTAAAGCTACCCTTATTTCTTCCAAGGCCCCAGATTAAGTAGTTGGGAATCCTTTCCTTACCTATCTACTTTACCTGCCAAGATTGAGCTGTTTTGGATAGGTTTCTTTCTCTAATCTACAACAAAAATTGAAACATGGCATGACCCAGCTTAGGCTGTTGGATCACCCATCCAGAAGTAGGGCAGCATCAACAAATGCAAGTATATTTCTTCCCTAAGAATATGAGATCTTGGTATCACCCAAGTAGATCATATTGGCACTTCCCTTGCCAATCATGAAAAATGAAACCTATTGGTATAGGTAGCTAATAGGACCCTATCACTTTGTTGGTGGTCAACAGAAGCACCCTTAGTGTCAAATCCCGCACACTAGAAATCTCGATCTTCCCACTTTTGGATTCCAGGGCCTCAGGACAATTCGCTGCAAGCAGGGAAGATATGCTTGCCCCGATCGGAAGTGACCCATACAAATTCACTGGCTGACCTCTGTGAGACAACCCAATGATGAAGTAGATGTCTGAAGTTGTCAACTCCGGGTCCTGGTCCCCAATGAAAAAAATCTCATGATTGATGTCCCAAAGGCTTATCAAATACTAAAGCAATTCGGTTTGGGCCCGCATCCATGGTGTAAGGAAAAATTTGAGGAGTCCTCAAGCCCTCAAAGCCTCTAGGCAATTTGGATCATTCATTACTTGGGTGTCCACATCTTCATGTTCTCTTTCCTTCCAATCCACCATTTTCGGCAATTTCTCTCTTGCAAAAGCCATTTATTTGAGTCAATCATCAATTTTGGCACATAAAAATCAAATTTTAATGGTCAGTTCTTGAGAAAAATTGTTTTTTCCATATCCACAGCACCGATGTGGCTGTTTTAGAAATAGCCGCACCGGTTGGTGCAGATGGTCGTGCAAAAAACCCTCGACCGACGCAATCTTGTGCCTAGAAATCGTGCCGACCGAGGGCGAATTGTTTTCTCAAAAACCTCCCTAAAAATAAAAAAAAATGGTTAAAAGCACGAATAAATAGCATGAAAATGGAGCTCAGGGCTTCGGCTGTTGCCTGGAACTGACGACTCTTCAATTGACCTCCCAAATCTCCCGCAATCTGCTCTAGAAAAACTAGGTCAAAAGTGGGTAAAAAGTCTTCACTGCAAAGGTAAAATGGTAAATGGTAAAAATATATTTACTTTTTCCCTTTTTATTCATTTTTTCATGAAAATAACAGGTTTTGTAAATATTTTTGACCTATTTTTCCTCAAGGACTCGATAATATGCTTTGCCTTACTTGTGTAATGACAAGTGATGGATGTTCGACAATGGCGATGAGTCATATTTCAACTTTTTTCTTGACTCATTAAACCCATATGAAAAGATCGCAGAGTATTTTTCCCTTTTTGACTCTTTAAAGAGAACAAAAATGGGGGGTACGCTTTCAGCTCTTTTTCGACCCTTTAAAAATGAAAAGATGGCTGAGCCTTTATCGTTTCGAACTCATTAACAGATGTGAAACGTCGTGTGCCCAATATAAGTTTACCCCTTTTTCGGGCTGGGAGGCACTATTTACGGAAAAGGTAGTCGACTGAAATGGTCAAGCAGTTCTCTCAAGTATTGTTTTCTACCTTTTTGGGCTCGAGAGACACAAATGTGCAAAAAGGGACCCTGTGGAGTTTTCTTTTACGTGTCTTTTTCAAACTCTCTAAACGTGAAAAAGGTACCAAGTTACACCTTTGTCGGACTCGTTAAACTATTAAACGACATCGAATTCATCACCATGCCGAACATGAGCTTCTCCCTCTTAGGGCTTGTTAAACTTACTAGGTCGGATTCGTCCGAAGGATGAACATACAGTGCAAGCATATGCTATCCCCTTCAAGCTTGTGATTAAAAAATAATTGGGGTACTCGCCAGAAATGGTGGGCATAAATTTTGGAAATCTATTGAGTCGTGTCGGCAGCTCATCTTGAACATGACACTCTTTTCTTCGTGTTAGGTTGGGACATCCTCCGTTTGGGCCATTCATTGTTGCCTTCCATCTGATTTTTACTATGTCACCATGACCATCGATCCTATGGATCCAAAAGTTTCCAAACTTCCAGTTGTGTCGCTGATATGTTCAAGAGATGTCCTTCTGCAGTTACACTTACCTCTTTTTATCTGTATCATCCAAAATCATTTTTGCATCCTCTCGTCTCGCATCGATGATGTGGGATTCATTATGTCCCTCCTTCGACATGGTCACTTTATGTTGACATCAACTCATTGTCCAAGAAGTTGATCGAGATACTCCCTCCTAGTACCTTAGAGCTTGCATGCCTTAATGGCAAGTTCTTCACACTTGACGAAAAGTTCACCATTGGATTTCGATTGGATGATTTCATAGGTGTTCGACTTCAGTTCCTGTATTCACATTCCATGAATTGTGATGATAGTACCTTGGAGGCCATTGTCATTATTGGTGGTTTCTCTCCCGCTTGTTAACAGTTTACATCATTGGCTGATAATCAAGCAACTTTCTAGCATGTTCGACGTCAACATATCTATTCACATGCTAGGATCTGTACTTTGATTGGGTCGTGTTGGAGCACAAGACCCTGGACTCAGATCATGAAGGTCCAGATTACGAACTGGTGTGACATAGTTATGATGATATGCATGTCTCTATTATATAGCTGGCTGTGACCATACCATGAGTTATCATATGTGATCCTTCTGTAGAAATTCCCACTTGTAGATCACCTGATAATGCATAAACTAAAGCAAAATACAAGATCTACTTCGACAACAAACTTTGCAGAAGCTTAATCCAATTGAGCACGATCAATGAGAACACATATAACTAAGAATGAGAAATCAATCACACATAACACAGAAGAAATAACCTGGGGAAAGCCTCAGCCTAAAACCCCAACTCTGTATTATCACACAAGTGGAAATATAGCCAGTATTACAAAAAGAATCAGCTCAAAAGCTATCCTTCTCTCTCTGCAATACCTCTGCTGCTCATAGACAGTCAAATGCCTCTCTCTAACCTCTAGTCTTCCCTCCAAGCTTCCTATTTCTTTGCGCAATTCTGATTGGGGTCCAGTGTAGCCACTTGTGTGAATTGGCCTCTTCACACACTCACTAACCTCTAATCCAACTACACAGTCCTGAAGGAGATAAATCCTCATCATGGATGAGCTTCCTTTATAGGAAAAATATTCATCCAACTGATAGTACACTGTCCCTTCTCTGATCTCAACTGGGTCTTTGTCTGAACTGACATGCATGTGTTATTCATGAGAGAATGTTCGGTTATCTGAAGTACAATAGTTATATACTAGCATGCATTAACTAACTAAACTTACTTAATTTAAACAAACTATTTAATGTTGGAATTATGACACAGGTTTGGCTCTATGACATAGGTGTTGTCCTTGATGGTAACTCACTCAAATTGCAAATCTCAGCTCAGGCACTCAGAATGGAAGAAAATAAGGTATACGTAGGTTCCTCTCAGCAAAGTCGTGTATACACACGGGATCACCGATCAAAAGGCGCGTATATGTATAAAGCGCGTACATGTGGGAAAATTTATGTTTTGTCCATGGTATTTAGTCTGACATTTTTGAACCTATGGTTTTGGTCCTTGGTATTGCATCCAAAGTGTTGAACCCAAGTATTGGGACCCTAGTATTGGTTCTCAATGGTTTTGGACCATGGTTTGAGTAAGGCCTAAGACTATAAAAAGTGAGGGAGATCATTTTGGCAAGAGCATCGACAAAAGTGTTGAATATCTTAAGAGGAGAAAGATCTGGAAAATTGGTGATTGGTTTATGTTGCATTGCTGGACTTGAACCAAGGAGGAACCTAAGCGCTAAAAGATGGATAAGTTCTACTGATGGATCAAGATTTTAAGGCTTGAATAGTAGTATCATTGTGTGATTCTTGATCTGTTATAATTGGTGCATGATTAGATCTATAAATCTAATAATCTGGGTATAACTGATGTCTGTTTAAGTGAAAAGCGGTAAATTATCTTTTATAGATCTGTACATAGGTTCGGCACATCAAAGGCGCATATACACATAGGTTCAGCAAGAAAAAACAGCGTATACGCTGGTTAGTCTTGAGACATATGCGTATGTACGCAGGTTTCTCATTTTGAAGTAGTGTACGTCTCATGAAATATGCTTTAGCTGCTTCTATTTATTGCTGCAGTGTTCTGGGTTCAGAATTGGTGTCTGGTTACTATTACTGTTTTCTGGTTACAACATTCCGAGAAGTGTTTGGTTGATTCAATTTTGGTTTGTACAAAGGAGATTGATTGATGTAGATACACTTGATGTTTGATTGATGATATTCATGGATCCAGTCTGAAAATTTATGAAATGTGGTCCCTGGAAGAAAAGAGAAGGTTGTAGCCTTTTGTAGGTCAGCACCTACATACTAGTACCTCAGCTAGGACAAGAGCTAAGGGGGTTGTAGATCCCTTCCAGGGGAAGCTAGAGAATGAGAGAAGGTTGTAGCCTTCTGCAGGTTGCAGCCTGCGTAGTGGTATAAGATTGCACCAGTACAGAATCATTGTAAAAAGAAGTTTCTAATTGAAAGAAGATAGAGACAAATTGTAGCAGGTGGTTTTCAACCACATTGGGTTTCCACCTTATATCTTGTGTGTGACTGTCTGCATTATTTTACTGTTCCTGGTTAATGTTTATATGGTTCTGACATCAGCATCGGAAGAATAATTAAATTATAAGTTATACGCTAGTTTCCTTAACTAAAGTTGTGTATATACACTGGTTTCACTAACCTAAGTAGCATATACAAATCTGTGTATGAATTGAAAAATAATTGACCTGATAATACTAATTCACCCCCCTCTCAGTATTATTTCCAATATTTAAATCAAATATAACTGGACTTAACTCAGTTAATTGAGCCAACTAATTACTACTCAAATTAGAACTCATCCTTATCTCTTTAACTGATGGATAAATTCCTCAACTAATAGATAAATTGTTGCATGTCCTCACATAGACTTCAAGTTTGATTTTCCTTAACTAATTAACTCAAGATGAATTAATTAATTAATTTAAAAAACGCTGTTAATATCAAATTCGAATTTTACTTCCTATTTTTAGTCGAGGGACTGACTAAAATAGGAATCCATCCTGAACTACTAAAAATACAATGCTATTTTTAGCACTTCCATTTTTCATTCCCTGATGCCCAATCCAGCACTGGTACCCAAACTGCTATTTTTAACACTTCTGTTTTTAGTATTTATTCTTGTCATTTTCAAGAGGGAAAGCCTTAGCTAAAAACCCCACTATCTGTATTATCAGACAAGGTGGAAATACATAGGAATTATACAAAGCCTTAGCTCTCACAGCTAGCCAACTCTCAGTACAATCCTCATAGATGCTCACAGGCAATCCTACCTGCTCTCCAGCTTTCCTCTCTGCCCTCCAAGCTCCTATTTACTTGCTCTATTCCTAGTGGATGATTATCACCTCACCAAGTGGAACATTGCTCTAACACACCGTCAGAACTGCACAATCCTCAAGGAATTGATTCCTTCTACATGCATGAGCTTTCTTTATAAGAAAACACATGCAACTGATAGTACACTATCCTTGACTTTAATCTCAATTAGGTCTTTCTCAGAGTAGACATGCATGAGTTTCTGATGAGGGAATCTTTAGTTAACTGGAGTACACTAGTTGAGTGCATGCATGCATCAACTGATTGTTAACTCTCTATTAGTTCCTCAAAGAGTTTTGAACTAATTTAACTGGACTTAACTCAGTGAACTAAGTTAACTAATTACAACTCAAATATAACTCAATCTTATATCCTTAATTTAAGGCTTATCTCCTTAATTAAAAGGATAACTCTTGTATGACTTTAGAAAGACTTCTAACTTGAATTTCTCCAACTAATTAAGTCAAAATAACTTAATTAATTATTTCCAAGTAGCTATTAATACTAAATTCGATTTTAATTCACAATTTAATTCAAGGACAAATTAAATTGGAATTTCTAATTCTATTTTTATCATTTCTTGTTGCTTTTTTCAACACTCCCTCTCAACAAGAAAGGAATTCAACTTGATCTCGATTGTGAACCTTTGGAATGTTATGCATGAAACACTTCTCTCTAGTGTTGTTGCTAGAACAACTCTAGAAATAAAAAAACATCCAACCTGAATCAGTTTGGTGCATCTCTCATCAAAGTCTCTGACTGCTATTGCCTCTGCCAACTGAAAGCTTTGCGCTTCTGCTGACTCTGCCTTTCTACACTGTTGTCAATCCTTCTTTGCGCTCTTCAGTATTTGATTGCTCTAGCCTCTGCCACTTTGATCTCTGACTGCTTCAATTCCACTGATTCCTCCCGCTACTATGTACTTTGGGCTCCCGTAGCAAGGTACGATCCATGAGATAAAACCTCTCAATGGACCCTGCCCAATTTCAGCCTTCTTGGGACTATCACTTCACTTCGCCCCACCTCACACCTAGAGGTATGGCTACATGTGATCCCTCTTCCCACTTGGATAGAAATTCTCCCCTAATGGAGGTATCTGCATGAGTGGATCTCTTCACTCAGTCTCCTCTCTAATTCTTCAATTGTGGCTCCTCCACAATTGTCTGAGACTTCTTCTAGGGCTACATGTTGAGAGGTAATTTACTCTCCCTCTCAACCACCAAGTCTCTAAGATTTTCCTTGCTTCTCAATTCTTTTCATGCATCTTGAACCTCAAGAGCATACAAGTTCTTAACTCGTGAACCAATCTGTTTCACCTATCTCGTGGTGATGTGTCTAAGGAAAACCTTTCCCTTACTAAAAAACACATCATAGCCATAGTCTTCCAATACGGTGATTGAAACCAAGTTCTTATTTAGTCCAGGCACATACATCACATCTGTCAAGGTGATAGGAGGTCCATGCTCCCTCTGAAAAGCAACCATACCCACTCCTGAAACACTATACCTTCCATCACCACCCATCTCTATGCACATCTTGAGGTCTTTCTCCTCCAAGGTACGAATAAACTTTTATCACCAGTCAGGTGGAATGAGGCTCCACTGTCAAGATACCAAACAAAACCCATCATCGATGAAACCATGCATGCGATGAGGGTAAAGTCCATTTCAAACTAAGAGGCTAATGCCTCACCTTTCGATCCTTCCGAGGATCCCTTCTTGGACTTCTTCGATGGGCAATTAGTTGCATAATGTACCATCTCAATTGAAGTATGATATGAATTCGATTTGCACCTGCAACCCCGAACTTCAAACTTCGAATTCTCTTCTCCGTATACGGTTCACAGCTCTGACAAAATTGGCTCTGATACCATGTAGAAAATTCTTCAAATTCTCAACAAATCTCGCTCTGAGACCTATGCAGACCTGTAGATTAACCTGATAATGTAATATAACCAAAGAAGAATAATATAACCTACTTCTACTGTCGATTTGCGGAAGCTTAAAGATCAAGCTAAACAGAGATGAACAATATAACCAAAAGAAGAAGAATCAATGCACAATACACATGAAAATACTTTGGGGAAAGCCTCAGCTAAAAACCCCACTATCTATATTATCATACAAGGTGGAAATACATAGGAATTATACAAAGTCTTAGCTCTCATAGCTAGCTAGCTCTTAGTACAATCCTCATAGATGCTCACAGGCAATCTTGGCTGCTCTCTAGCCTTCCTTTTTGCCCTCCAAGCTTCTATTTCCCTGCGTTGTTCCTAGTGGATGATTCTCACCTCACCAAGAGAAACAATGCTCTAACACACTATGAGAACTGCACAATCCTCAAGGAATTGATTCCTTCTGTATGCATGAGTTTTCTTTATAAGAAAACACATGCAATTGATAGTACATTTTCCTTGACTTTAATCTCAACTAGGGCTTTCTCAGAATAGACATGCATGCGTTTCTGATGAGGGAATCTTCAGTTAACTGGAGAACACTAGTTGAGTGCATGCATGCATCAACTGACTATTAAATCTCTATTAGTTCCTCAAACAATTTGGAACTAATTTAACTATACTTAACTTAGTAAACTAAGTTAACTAATTACAACTCAAATATAACTCAATATTATCTCCTTAATTTAAGGGATAACTCTTGCATGACTTCAGAATGACTTCTAACTTGACTTTATCCAACTAATTAAATCAAAATAATTTAATTAATTATTCCCACGTAGCTGTTAAGACTAAATTCTATTTTAATTCACAATTTAAGGCAAGGACAAATTAAATTGGAATTTCTAGATTCTATTTTGTCATTTCTTGTTGCTATTTTCAACACTCCCCCTCAATAAGAAAGGAATTCAACTCGATCCCAATCATGAACCTTTGGAATGTTATGCATGCAACACTTCTCTCTAGTGTTGTTTCTTTAGCAACTCCAAAAACAAAACAAAAAATCCAACCTGAATAAATATGATGCATTTGTCATCAAAGTCTCTGACTATTATAGCCTCTGCCAACTAAAAACTTTGCGCTTCAACTGACTTTGCCTTTCTGCACTATTGTCAATCCTTCTTGGCACTCTTCAGTATTTGACTGCTCTAGCCTCTGTCACTTTGATCTCTAATTGCATCAATTCCACTGATTCCTCCCACTACTATGTACTTTGGGCTCCCGTAGCAAGGTAAGATCCATGAGATAAAACCTCTAAATGGCCCCTACCCAATTTTAGCCTTCTTGGGACTATTACTTCACATTGCCCCACCTCACACCTGGAGGTGTGGCTGCATGTGATCGCTCTGCACACTTGGTTCGAAATTCCCCCTAATGGAGGTATCTGCATGAGTGGATCTCTTCACTCGGTCTCCTCTCTGCTTCTCCAATTATGGCTCTTCCACAATTGTATGAGACTTCTTCTGGGGTTGCATGTTGAGAGGTAGTCTATTCTCCCTCTCAACCACCAAGCCTCTAACATTTTCCATGCTCCTGAAGGCTTTGCATGCATCTTGAACCTAAAAATCATATTAGTTCTTAACTCGTGAACTGATCTGTTTCACCTGTCTCGTGGTGATGTGTCTAAGGAAAACCTTTCCCTTACTAAAAAAGACATCATAGCCACGATCTTCCAATATGGAAATTGAAGCAAAGTTTTTCTTCGGTCTAGGCACATACGTCACATCTGTCAAGGTGATAGGAGGTCCACGCTCCCTCTGAAAAGCAATAGTGTCCACTCCTGAAACACTATACCTTTCGTCGTCACCCATCTCTATGCGAATCTTGAGGTCTTTCTCCTCCAAGGTACTGAATAAACTTTTATCACTGGTCATGTGGAATGAGGATCCACTTTCAAGATACCAAACACAACCCATCATCGATGACACCATGCATGCGATGAGGGTAAAGTCCATTTCGAACTAAGAGGCTAATGCCTCACCTTCCAATCCTTCCAAGGATCCCTTCTTGGACTTCTTCGATGGGCAATTAGTCGCATAATGTCCCATCTCCATTGAAGTATGATATGAATTCGATTTGCACCTGCAATCCCTAATTTCAAACTTTGAATTTTCTTCTCTGTATACTATTCACATCTTTGATAAACTTGGCTATGATACGATGTAGAAAATTATTCAAATTCTCTACAAGTTTTGCTCTGAGACCTATGTAGAAAATCTAACTGTAGATTAACTCGATAATGCAATATAACCAAAGCAAAATACTATAAGCTACTTCTACTGTCAATTTGCAGAAGCTTAAAGATCGAGCTAAACAATATAACCAAAAGAAGAAGAATCAATGCACAATACACATGAAAATACTTTGGGGAAATCCTCAGCTAAAAGCCCCACTATTTGTATTATCATACAAGGTGGAAATACATAGGAATTATACAAAGCCTTAGCTCTCACAACTAGCCAACTCTTAGTACAATCCTCACAGATTCTCATAGGCAATCTTGGCTACTCTCCAGCCTTCCCATCTGCCCTCCAAGCTCCTCTTTCGTTGCGATGTTCCTAGTGGATGATTCTCACCTCACCAAGTGGAACATTGCTCTAACACACTATCAGAACTATGCAATACTCAAGTAATTAATTCCTTCTGCATGCATGAGTTTTCTTTATAAGAAAACACATGCAACTGATAGTACACTATCCTTGACTTTAATCTCCACTGGGTCTTTCTCAGAATAGACATGCATGAGTTTTTGATGAGGGAATCTTTAGTTAATTGGAGTACACTAGTTGAGTGCATGCATGCATCAACTAACTGTTAACTCTCTATTAGTTCCTCAAATAGTTTGGAACTAATTTAACTGGACTTAACTTAATAAACTGAATTAACTAATTACAACTCAAATATAACTCAATCTTATCTCCTTAATTTAAGGCTTATCTCCTTAATTTAAGGGATAACTCTTGCATGAATTCAGAAAGACTTCTAACTTGAATTTCTCCAACTAATTAAGTCAAAATAACTTAATTAATTATTTCCAAGTAGCTGTTAAGACTAAATTTGATTTTAATTCAAGGACAAATTAAATTGGAATTTCTAGATTCTATTTTCATCATTTCTTGTTCTTATTTTCTACACTCCCTCTCAACAAGAAAGGAATTCAACTCGATCCTGATCGTGAACCTTTGGAATTTTATGCATGCAACACTTCTCTCTAGTGTTGTTGCTCCAAAAACTCCAGAAACGAAAAAAACCTCCAACCTGTATCAGTATGATGCATCTGTCATCAAAGTCTCTGGCTACTATTGCCTCTGTCAACTGAAAACTTTGCGCTTCTGTTGACTCTTCCTTTCTGCACTGTTATCAATCATTCTCTGTGCTCTTTAATATCTGACTTCTCTAGCCTCTATCACTTTGATCTATGACTGCTTCAATTCCACTGATTCCTCCCGCTACTATGTACTTTTGTCTCCCATAGCAAGGTATGATCCATGAGATAAAATCTTTCAATGGACCCTGATCAATTTCAGCCTTCTTGGGACTATCACTTCACATCACCCCACCTCACACCTGGAGGTATGGCTGCATGTGATCCCTCTTCCCACTTGGATTGAAATCCCCCCTGATGGAGGTATCTGCATGAGTGGATTTCTTCACTCGGTCTCCTCTCTGCTTCTCTAATTGTGGCTCCTCCACAATTATCTGAGACTTCTTTTGGGGCTGCATGTTGAGAGGTAATTTACTCTCCCTCTCAACCACCAAGCCTCTAACATTTTCCTTGATCCTCAAGGATTTGCATGCATCTTGAACCTCAAGAGCATACATGTTCTTAACTTGTCAACCGAACTATTTCACCTGTCTCGTGGTGATGTGTCTAAGGAAAACCTTTCCCTTACTAAAAACACATCATAGCCACGATCTTCTAATACGACGACTAAAACCGAGTTCTTCTTCAGTCCAAGAACATACATCACATCTGTCAAGGTGATAGGAGGTCCATGCTCTCTCTGAATAACAACAGTGCCCACTCCTGAAACACTATACCTTCTGTCATCACCCTTCTCTATGCACATCTTGAGGTCTTTCTCCTCCAAGGTACTGAATAAAATTTTATCACCGATCATGTGGAATGAGGCTCCACTGTCAAGTTACCAAAAACAACCCATCATCGATGACACCATGCATGCGATGAGGGTAAAATCCATTTCGAACTGAGAGGCTAACACCTTACCTTCCGATCCTTTCGAGGATCCCTTCTTGGACATATTCGATGGGAAATTAGTCACATAATGTCCCATCTCAATTGAAGTATGATATGAATTCGATTTGCACCTGCGACCCTGAACTTCAAACTTTGAATTCTCTTCTCCATATATTTTTCACAACTCTGATAAACTTGGTGATACCATGTAGAAAATTCTTCAAATTCTCTACAAATCTCACTCTAAGACCTATGTAGAAAATGTGATTGTAGATTAACCCGATAATGCAATATAACGAAAGTAGAATGCCATAACCTACTTTTACTGTCAATTTGTGGAAGCTTAAAGATCAAACTGAATAGAACTGAGCAATATAACTCAAAGAAGAAGAATCAATGCATAATACACATGAAAATACTTCGGGGAAAGCCTCAGCTAAAACCCCCACTATCTTTATTATCATACAAGGTGGAAATACATAGGAATTATACAAAGCTTTAGCTATCACAGCTAGCCAGATCTCAGTACAATCCTCACAGATGTTCATAGGCAATCTTGGCTACTCTCCAGCCTTCCTCTCTACCCTCCAAGCGCCTATTTCCTTGCACTTTCCTAGTGGATGATTCTCACCTCACCAAGTGGAACACTGCTCTAACACAATATCAGAACTGCGCAATCCTCAAGGAATTTATTCCTTATGCATGCATGATTTTTCTTTATAAGAAAACACATGAAACTAATAGTACATTGTCCTTGGATTTAATCTCAACTGGTCTTTCTCAGAATAGACGTGCATGAGTTTCTGATGAGGGAATCTTCAGTTAACTAGAGTAACTAGTTGAGTGCATGCATGCATCAACTGACTATTAAATCTCTATTAGTTCCTCAAATAGTTTGAAACTAATTTAACTGGACTTAACTCAATAAACTAAGTTAACTAATTACAACTCAAATATAAATCAATATTATCTCCTTAATTTAAGGCTTATCTCCTTAATTTAAGGGATAACTCTTGCATGACTTCAGAAAGACTTCTAACTTGAATTTCTCCAACTAATTAAGTCAAAATAACTTAATTAATTATTTCCAAGTAGATGTTAAGACTAAATTTGATTTTAATTCACAATTTAATTCAAGAACAAAGTAAATTGGAATTTCTGGATTCTAATTTTATCATATCTTGTTGCTATTTTCAACACTCCCTCTCAACAAGAAAGGAATTCAACTCGATCTCGATTGTGAAGCTTTGGAATGTTATGCCTGCAACACTTCTCTCTAGTGTTGTTGCTCCAGTAACTCTAGAAAAAAAAAAAAACATCCAACCTGAATCAGTATGATGCATCTGTCATCAAAGTATTTGACTGTTATTGCCTCTGTCAACTGAAAACTTTGCGCTTCTGCTGACTCTGCCTTTCTACAATGTTGTCAATCATTCTCTGTGCTCTTAAGTATTTGACTACTCTAGAATCTGTCACTTTGATCTTTGACTGCTTCAATTCCACTGGTTCCTCTTGCTACTATGTACTTTGGGCTCCCGTAGCAAGGTACGATCCACGAGATAAAACCTCTCAATGGACCCTACCCAATTTCAGCATTCTTGGGACTATCACTTCACATCTCCCCACCTCACACCTAGAGATATGGCTGCATGTGATCCTCTTCCCACTTGGATCGAAATTCCCCCCTAATGGAGGTATCTTCATGAGTGGATCTCCTCACTTGCTCTCCTCTCTGATCCTCCAATTGTGGCTCCTCCACAATTGTCTGAGACTTCTTCTAGTGCTGCATGTTGAGAGGTAATTTACTCTCCCTCTCAACCACAAAGTCTCTAACATTTTCTTTGCTCCTCAAGGTTTTGCATGCATCATGAACCTCAAGAGAATACATGTTCTTAACTTGTTAACCAATCTGTTTCACCTGTCTTATGGTGATGTGTCTAAGGAAAACATTTCTGTTACTAGAAAACACATCATAGCCATGATATTCCAATACAATGACTGAAACCAAGTTCTTCTTCAATCTAGGCACATACATCACATCTGTCAAGGTGATAGGAGGTTCATGCTCCCTTTCAAAAGAAACCATAACCACTCTTGAAACACTATACCTTCCGTCGTAACCCATCTCTATGTGTATCTTGAGGTCTTTCTCCTCCAAGGTACTGAATAAAATTTTATCTCCAGTCATGTGGAATAAGGCTCCACTGTCAAGATACCAAACACAACCCATCATCGATGACACCGTGCATGCGATGAGGGTAAAATCCATTTTGAACTGAGAGGCTAATGCCTTACCTTCCAATCCTTCTGAGGATCCCTTCTTGGACTTCTTCGATGGGCAATTAGTCGCATAATGTCCCATCTTAATTGAAGTATGATATGAATTTGATTTGTACCTACAACCCCGAACTTCAAACTTCGAATTCTCTTATTTGTATACTGTTCACAGCTCCGATAAACTTGGCTCTGATACCACGTAGAAAATTCTTCAAATTCTCTACAAGTCTCACTCTAAGACCTATGTAGAAAATCTGACTGTAGATTAACCTGATAATGCAATATAACCAAAGCAGAATACTATAACCTACTTCTACTATCAATTTGCGGAAGCTTAAAGATCGAGCTGAATAGAGCTAAACAATAAAACCAGAAGAAGAAGAATCAATGCACAAAACACATGAAAATACTTTGGGGAAAGCCTCAGGTAAAAGCCCCACTATCTGTATTATCATACAAGGTCGAAATACATAGGAATTATACAAAGCCTTAGCTCTCATAGCTAGCCAGCTCTCAGTACAATCCTCACAAATTCTCACAGGAAATCTTGGCTACTCTCCAGCCTTCCTCTCTACCCTCCAAGCCCCTATTTCCTTGCGTTGTTCCTAGTGGATGATTCTCACCTCACCAAGTGGAACACTGCTCTAACACACTATCAGAACTGCGCAATCCTCAAGGAATTGATTCCTCTGCATGCATGAGCTTTCTTTATAAGAAAAAAAATGCAACTGATAGTACACTATCCTTGACTTTAATCTCAACTAGGTCTTTCTCAAAATATACATGCATGAGTTTCTGATGAGGGAATCTTTAGTTAACTGGAGTACACTAGTTGATTGCATGCATGCATCAATTGACTGTTAACTCTCTATTAGTTCCTCAAATAGTTTGAAACTAATTTGATTGGACTTAACTCAGTAAACTAAGTTAACTAATTACAACTCAAATATAACTCAATCTTATCTCCTTAATTTAAGGGATAACTCTTGCATGACTTTAGAAAGACTTCTAACTTGAATTTATCCAACTAATTAAGTCAAAATAACTTAATTAATTATTTCCAAGTAGTTTTTAAGACTAAATTAGATTTTAATTCACAATTTAATTCAAGGACAAATTAAATTGGAATTTTTGGATTCAATTTTTATCATTTCTTGTTGCTATTTTCAACACTATCTCTATTACTTCAAAATCTGCCAACGCGCTCACTCCCTCAATATCCATAGTCACCCCCTGCAACCGCCCCACGGGTATGATTCTCTGTTGATTCACCATGCTTAGCTGAATTAGAGACCATTGCAGTGCAGGTCTCCCCATTTGCTCCCAAGTCTGCTTTGGTAGGACATTCGCATTTGACCCCAGGTCCAAAATGACCTAATCCATTTCATACTCTCCTATTTGTGCAGTTAGTCTCATCTCCCATCTCGTCCTTGTTTTATGCTTTTCAATCTTTTGCACTACATGCAACTCACCTGGCATAGTTCCAGTGCATCTATTGATGAGTTCTTGTAGCCTTTTTACAACCTTACTGTTGTGTAGTAACTTCATATAGGTTTCTAGGAAAGTTGTGAGCATAGAGGGGTCCATCTCTGGCTCAGGCTTATCCTTGCTTCCTGAGGTAGAGGCCTCAGTGAAGCTCTTTTTATCTTCCATGAAGGCTTCTCGAGCATGCTCTAAATCAAACTCAGCCTCTTTTGCTAGGGCCTTGCGAACCCATGTACTGTCTTCCGGTTATTTCCCCTTTTCATCTCCCGTCGCGATTCCACTCCAAAGCACTATATTTACTTTTGGATCTTCCTCGCACGGCTCAGACCTCATCATCTGTAGGTTTTGATTTGGGGGAGGTAGTAGCGCCCCTTTGTCATGTATCCTAGCTATCAGCGTAGGACAATCTTCTATCTCATGATAAAAAAACGTGCAATACTTGCACAACGAATGCGTTGGATTAGTGCAATTACAGGCATAGTGTCCTAGTCCTCTGCAATTGTAGCAAATCAACTGTCCTCGACCTCTACCAGGTCCTCCTTCGCCTCAGCCTCGTCCACACCCCTGAAATCATGTCTACGCCATCCCTGCATGCTGGTAAGGGGCTGTGTTTCGACTTAAACCCTGTAGGCGAGAGGTCTATCCATCATCAATTCATAGCTCCTACAAGTACTCTCATCATGTCCTACCAACCTATAAAAGTTGCAGAACCACTGTTGCGGTGCTTGCACATACTTCTGTAGCAAGTGACAGTTATCCGTGGCATGTTTTCCAGCTACCTGACAGATAGCGCACCATAAAGCAGGTGCCACGCTAGGTCCTACTTGAGCTTCCGGTCTTAAAGGCATCGGTCCTCCTCCTACAAGATAATTTGAAAAGACTGAGAAATGGTCTTTGTCATGACCCTGAATCTTGCATCTCAAGCACCGTATCTCCTCGCGTACCTCTAGTCAAACCGTCCTGTCCTGCTTTAGACTTTCCATCTCAAGGCACAATTTTTTTAGTTTCGCATGGATCTGCTAGACTCCTAGATTAGGATCTTGCATTGGAGTCTCATGTAGTCTCATGGCAATCTCCAAGGCCTCTACCTGAGTTGTTATCTTTTGCTGTGATAGCGCACTCCTCAAGTGTGGTAGTAGCGAAGCCACAAACCATTCGTGATGTTGTCCATCTGTAAAATTCATGTTGGCTTCACAAATCATACATTTCAGCCTCTGATCTTGTTCCTAAGGTGTCTCACCTGGTTGCATCACGATCTTTTTGACACAATCAACTGTGCCTCAGATTTAGGCCTACTAAATTCCCTATTTAGTTCTACCTAGATTTCTGCTACTCCAACATTCAGGTTATCATTAGAGTGCTTAATATACCAGGTTAGCGTGCGATCTTGCAGAGCACTAACCAGTGTCACTTTCTTTATATGATCATCTGTAACACCTTGAGCTTCCCAGACAACCCTTATAACGAACCATAATTGGTTCAGGTCCTCATTTCCCAAGCCCTTGAACAAAGAAAACTTCACTGTGTTTGCCATATTGAATCACGTTGGAGGCAGAGGTGGTATGGGAGAAGTTGGAGGTGATGGCGGTGAAGTCGAAGGTGGTGTGGGCAGAGGTGGTATTCACGGGAATCCTTGTCTTATTAACTAAATAGCGCTTCGTGGAGAGACCTTCGATATTCCTTCTTCATCTCTTCGCGGAGGTGAAATCAAGGGGCTATACTCCGGACCCTTATTTCCTTGATTTCTGTAAATTTTTCCACTTCGCGTAGTCCCAAACATCAAGGTAACTACATAACCAGTTTTTCACACAACAAAATTTTAATCCAAGTATTCAAATATTTTACATACTTACCTCGCGGTCCTTTGAAAAAACGTCGCTCTACCTTGCTATAGCTGACTGAGGTGTCGACCGTGAATTCAATAACAAATCCTCCTATGACATGATCGATCTAATGATCGACAGTGCACGTAGTCTTATCCTCCGATGCTTCCACCCTTTGCACTAGCTCTGGGGTCCACACAATAGGACCATTAAGTTTCCACCTTCCTTAGCTATCTGCTAGCTTTGCGATCCACTCATACAACTCAACTAGAAAGGAGGCGAAAAATATTTCGTGGATCTCTGTATACAGGTATTGGTCTAACCACTGTTCTTTTGACAGTCATGAGTTTCTATTATCTTGTGCCGCGAACTCGTGGATCCTTCTGTCCAACCAGCTTTTAATTTATTTCTTAGTTGGATTCTAGTGATACGACATCACACGTCTCTTATGCAGATTCCAGTCTTTGCAACGGAACCATTTGTTGGCTTGAGGGGGCTTGACCCAAGTTCAGCGTTAATTAGCCAAACAAATCCCTACACTACTTGCCCTTTCAGCATCAGCCCACGGAGCACAAACTGAAGTCTCACCCGAAGCAGTATGGGGGGATGCTGTAACCATGTTTCCACACCCTTGAGATGGATGTAATGTCAGTTTATTCCAGCTATACCTACCTTTGTGCAGGTTGCTTAGCCCTCTGTTCCACCCTTCAGTATCTTCAAAAAAGGGTACAATAGGTTTTCACGCAGCCCTAACTTGTAGCTCAGGGACTTTCACATTGCTAGGGTAGTGAACTATGATTTCTCCCAAACTAGGCTAAGTGTTTTACTTATCTTATTAACCAATCTTAACTAGCTTCACGTAAACAGATGTTCTTACTTGCGTTCACTTAACCAACACATTTACATACATCCACATACCATATAAACATTATAAGTGAAATTCATACCCAACATAACAAGATGCATAAACAAGAAATAAAGACACAGAAATTGTAGAATACTTCTCTTTATTGATAATTCCAGACAAATACTTCTCTTTATTGACCCCTGCGCACTTAGCTAGTTACAAGGGTTCATGCACTCAGCTGAAGAGCCTCTACCTACGCTACAACCCAAGCTTAGACTTCTACTTCAGAGCTATCTCTCATACATGTCGATGCCAATAACTACTTAGAGCTTAGCTCTTTCTATACGATCCCATGTATGCTGACCATGGGTAGATCTCTTATAGCTAACATTACATTTCCAAAATAAGGGCAAACAACCCTATGACTCTTTAACACCTATGCAATCTGCGACCACAAAATGCGGATTCTTTACATTTGGATTACAAAATTTCACCAAAATATGGGCTTTTAGCCCCAAAACTACCCTTGAGGGATCCCACACCCAACACGCCCCTCTAAAGAGTGAACTATACCAGACTTGTGTCATACTAGAAGCAACATTTCCCTTAGGTTGACCAGGAATAACTGGTGATCCCCCCCACATATTACTAGAAGTGGCCATGCCTAACTAAGGGACATGAATAGTTGGTTGAGTGAAATGTGGTACAAGGATTCTTGAAGCTATTGACTGACTAGGATGAGGTGCCATGGTTGGCATAGGAGATGGCGTGGGCATGGAAACATTCGAGAAATCTGTGAGAGTCATAGAATAAATTGGTGGAATTCCCCAGGAAGAAGTGAGAGGTGTAGATGGAGGAGTGGGTATAGCCATGTTAAGAGGTAGCAATGATTTCATGGCAGATGGTATTGTACATGAAGAAGGTAAGAAGGTCTCAGAATCTATCCTAGGATAAATAAATAACAAAGTCACAGAGTATAGGCTGGTGTAGAATTGTCGGGGTTCAACCTCAATAAATCAAGTCCCATGGATCGGCCAAAGGGGGGTTGGCAGGAGTAGTAGAATCGTTTGCCAAAGTCTCGATAGAAACTAAATCAGTACTAGAAGGATTAGGGATAGAGTCCATGACTATGTGTTGGTCTAAGTCTTGAGCACTGATAAACACTCTTCATGTAGGAGTAAAAAGTCCACCTCATTCACGAGGTAAACTGTGAAGACGACATGACCGATGATGAAAAAAATCAACCAGTATGATAACTTCTAATTTAAACACAATTATGTTAGTGCAAACACCCTAAGGCCAAAAATACTAACTCAGACCAAACAACACACACTAGAAATGTCCTAGAAGATAACACACACATACCAAAATACAAAGAAGCTAGCAATGGAACAATTATACTAATGACCTGCTTCCCAACCCTTTTAGTTGCGAACTCAGACCAAGTGGCCTCACAAGATGTGGAACACCCCCTAAGAGGACTGAGAGAGTATGACTAATATTTGTCCCAGGTATAGAGAAGACGACCCTAACCCTGCACTTATGTATGATCCCTAAGAAGATAGGCCACTATGGTCACCACCTACAATAACACGACCTGGGTGGACAGTCATAGGACAGATCCACACGCAAGGGAATGACACTTAACTACAAAAGGAGCAAATATGGAAACCCCCTTGAACATATTTTTCGGTGCCTTGAATCAAGCAAAAGGAATCATCATTTCCCATTGACTTTGTTGTTTCATGCTCGTGATTCATATACTTGATGGTACAGTGATGCATCAGATTGTACTAGTGATTCCTGGGTGTGTGTGAGATGTTTCAGACCTCATGAGGGGGTGGCCCTTCAGGTATCCCCCCACATGCCCAAATGATTTCATATTATGATATAGCCTCAGATGCAATTCCATCGATTTGATGGGTTTAGTTCTTGATGCTTGTAGTGCTCATAGTGCTCATAGCATGCATGTCTCCTTTAGATGATCAATTCAGTTTTTGCAGAGCCCTTTCCTGTTCAGCAGGGCTCCTTTGGTTGTTATACCATCCCTCCCACCCATTTTTTGAGGGAAGGGACATTATGTCTCATGTACTCAGATGTTATTGTATTTAGTCCTGGCTCATTTTTTTCTAGGCACATTATGTATATGGGATACATTGTATTATTTTTGAGCTCATTTATGCCAGCATGTCATGTACCATTCAACATCTACTTTATTGCTCAGCTTCATTTTCTTGGGCACATTATTGTTTTTGTACTAAGTTATTTCAGCGGGTATAGGTATGCCTCCCCCACCTCACTAAGATCTGGTACCACAACATAAAAGGATACTTACATTGGTCTTACCCCCTCTGTCACTATACTCTGTCGCTTTAGCTCCATTGGTTTCTCTTTCTCTCTCTCTCTGACTCAATTTCGTTTTCTAGTGATTGTGTCCTTATAACATACTTCGGTCATGCATTTTTCTCCTAACACTCATACGTTTGGGGGAAATCTGTTATCACCAAAAATTGATCATCTAGCCATAATTTACTAGATGGATCGAAGTAACCATGTAGGGCCAATTCTACCATAGTAAAATTGCTTTCACTGTAAGAAATTACTTAATAAACCACATTTGTTAAGTCATTTATAATTAAAACCTTGAAGAATAATGAAATAAATCACTATTTATTTAATTATCTTCTAGGAATAATGAATTAAACCATTTTTTAACTAATATTCCTTGTCATATTTAACCCAGTTATGAGAAATAAATAGATAAATCATTAATTATCTTATTTTTCTCTAGGAATAAGTAATTAATCAATAATTAGTTATTATTCCTTCTCAAGTTTGACTAAATCCCCTAGGAATACTTAAATAAATTATTATTGGTTTATTATTCCTTAACCATATTTCTTGAGATGATAAATAATTTATTTATTTATTATTTCTAAATAAAAGTTTAAATACCTTTTTCCTCCAACCAAATATAATAAAATATTCCAAATGGTTAATTCTAGAATTTGGTTAATAATATTTTAGTATTTCCCATTATTCAAGAATAACCTAACATTTTGTTATAAATAGAAGGGTTTTACATTCATTCTTCACTTTTGATTATTTTCATTGTTGCACTCACTGTTGTAACTCTGATTATTATCACTATCGCACACCATTTTTCTTTTCCATTTGAGTTCTCATTGAGCTCAAACATTTTGTTTGCTGGGTTTTACACATTATAGAGGAGAGATACTCTACAAAAGCTGAAGACATTGAGGATAGCCAAGAACCCATCCCACAGAGGGGTACTGGTAACATTATTTGTTCCCTTCACAGGTGTCATTTAATAAAATATATATTCTTTATATATATGTTTTCCATTGGATTATTGGAGTTACTTACTCTTATTTTCTTATTTCATTTTGTTGTTTACCTATTTATGTTTCATAGATCAGAGCTTTGGCAGGTTTTGTTTCTATCATTTGTTGTAGATCCACATTGTTTACCAACCATTATTATTGTTAGGTATGTTTTTCATCCACAACCTAAAGTGGTTTCTTTTCATGCACCTTCGAGAAGAATACCACATAATAGAGTTACCTCCTAAGTGGTCCCCAAGTGATAATGACATCGTTTGTATGTGTGCAAATTCCGCTATATTGTGCCACTCGAAACTATGTGAAATGGGTCATGTCACCCCGCCTAGCCCAAGTGTGACTTCGTGCTTAACTCTCTTGTAAGAAGGGCTTCCCATATCGCACTACTGCAAATGGATTTAACTCCCTACTGCAAGCTACTAAGTTTATTTTGTAGTCTTGAAGCATTTAACTCACACTCCTATATCCAAGACCCTAGCCTAAGCTAGTGTTGGTGTACTACTAGTAAAATTGAAAGATGAATCTAGTTAATTTTATTATCACATTGATTTTAGTGGTTGTTGTTTACACAAGTGGGATGCGGTTTGAAACTAAGATGGTGCGAATGAATCTTAGTTAGTCACCCTAATGCAACTATATGAAATTTTAGATTTTCATTTTGATGAAGCCTAACCATAGGAGGGTAAGAGCCTTCTAACAGACCAATTCTTGTTTTGATGCACCTCTTCACTATTTTCTTAAAAATGAAAATTATCCCAAGATTTTGTGAATGAGTGACCCAAAGCAAACCAAGAAGGAAAACCAAAATGACTTAAAAGAAACCAAAGAAAAAATTCCGAAGTGAGAATGCAAAGCACTCCAAAAGCATCACAACTAGGAAAACAAAGCCCAATCAAATAAACACACTCAAAGCAATCAAATCGAAAGCCAAAATTGAAAGAAAGAAAGGCAATGTCAACAAGCTAGGGCTATAGGACAATGGCTCAACCAAGGCTAATGTTCTACAAAGGTCACAACCAGGCCCTAGAGGAAGAAAGGCCTAAACAAGATCAAATGAGGGTGATACAAAGCAATGAAAACAAACTCAAAAGAAATTTTCTAGATAAAAAATGCACAATTAAACACAACACCACCAATTGTGATGAAAATGACCCAAAGAGGGAAGAGATCAGTCACTAAGAAGTGAAAAAAGTGAGCAAAAGTCACAAAAGTATGAAAGTGAAATGTAGATCATGTCTACACAATCACTGAAAATAGAGGCAAAAATGAAGCCTCAACCTAAAGCATCCAACAGAACGTCAAGAGAAATTTGAAGGGCTAAGAGCAACATAATACTTTGGATAAACTAATCAAAACATATTAGATCATACCCACACAAAAACTAATCAACAACAACAAACCATGAATCACACAGATCTCCCATAGATCAACGAAACATGAGAGGGTATAAACCCAATCAAAAAAAAAAAAAAAAAAAATCCTTCTTAATGAAAAGTGGCCGATCTAAGGAAATTGGGCAATCAACAATAGATCTGGACCAACCGAGAAAATGAACAAGAGGTCAATACTGAGCAGGAATAGAGGTGAAAAGTTCATAAAGAATCAGGGCTTTTCCAAGGATAAAAGCCCAGAATTTGGCACAACACTTGATTAGAGCATCCAGGGATGCTCTTTGGACAACTGCAAGGAAATTTCTAGAGACTTCTAGATGCTCGGATAACCCTCCGTGAGAGCGTTTAGGGAAAAAATAAAAATTCCATAAAATCCCATGCTTAGGTCGAGAAACTAGTGAAACACATATGAAATAAAACCAAAAAATTCAAAAATATAGGAAAAACTCAACAAATCAAGTCGAAGAGAAATCAATCAAAATCGAAGGCAAAGTGAACACAAAGCGAGTATGTTATCATTGAAAGCACTAGTTCTGATGCAGTTAAATCCACAAGGATTTGTTGCTCCATGCTCTTGTGTCCAAATCAAATCACCAGACCGAGAAATTAAAGATTAATAGAATAATAGAGCGACCCCAATCTTGAATGTTCAATCGTGTAGCAAGCAGTTAGATCTATGCTATAAAGAAAAGAGATCACACCTAGAATCCTTGCATGTGGGGGAAGGGTTTTGAGTTTGATGCAGATCTTGCACTCCACTCGAGCGATCCAACATGTATGCACCAGATCTCTATCCTTGCACACAATCACAACAAAACAAAGATTATAGGTAATCTTCCTCAGAAGATCATTAGATCAAAAGAAATAGATACAACCATACAAAGCGTTGAATGAAAATTCATGTAAGGAAGGGAACATATGTTTCCATTAATTATGAAAGATCAATACAATGCTATACCTTCACCTCCAAGTTTCCTCTCCACAATTTGACAAAGTTTCCCCACTATGCCCAAGAAATGAGTGTGAAGAGTAGTAGACCAATGGAAAAAAAACCTCACAAGCTCACTCTGGAAGAAAAATAACAACATAGGCTCATGATCAAGCTCTGAATACTAACTCTCCAAAACTAACTGACCCTCTCGAATGATATAGTATAAGTAGGCAAAAGAGAGGTCCTAAGAGGATGTATCTAGATGCTGAGGATAAAGAGAATTCATAGAAAATTATAACTGATAAGCCCTGGCCAGATCGAATAGTTGACAAATCAAATTGATCTCCTAGGGATTAAGGCACTCTAGAAGTCATCCATGAATGTTGGAACTAAAAGACGGAAAAAGGTCCCAGGACTCTCTCACAAAGAAGGCCTAAGAGTGTCTGGGAGGCCTTCAGACTCTAGTACTGAGGATCTTGCAGGTATAACATTGTATTGATATTTCATAATCAATGGAAACATATGTTACCTTAAAATAGGGGTAAAATAGGCCGATAACAATAAATAATCTCTAGTAGATAGAATATTAAATTCCAGTTGTTATAATTAAGGAAATTCCACATGGTATCAGAGCATATCTAATCACAAAGGGTTTGCAAGAGTAAATCAATGCATGGAATATGAAGAGAAAGATGAGGGTTTTAACCCAATTCGATTTCTTCATTTTATTTGAGTTTCACATATTTCTGGAGATGGTTGCAACAGGTTGGAGAGATTAGGACAAGTTGGATGTAGCCTCTAACTTTGGCATGTGGAGGCTAAAATGTCATTCTTTTTGGATGAGTATGGATTGAAGGAGTACGTGAAGAATGTGATTGTCATACTAATAGATACAAAATAGAAGGCCACCTAAGAAATTGAGAATTCCAAAGCGAAGAGGATTATCCTTGATGGATTCAGAGACCATATTGTTTCACATATCATAGAGAAGGACATAAGAAAGTAGAATTGGGAAATAATTATTAATCTAAACTAGAACCCTATAGAGAATAAGAAGTTGATTCTTCGAGAGAAGTTGAGGACCATCAAGATGCATAAGGGTGAGGACATTACACCCTACCTCACCAAAGTTCGACTTTCAAGAGATGAATTGGTTGTAGTAGGAGTCAAGTCAAGTGATAGCGAGATGGTGTGAATATCATTTAATGGGTTTTCGAAGGAATGGAGCATGTTCATCCAAGTAATTTCTAGGTGAGATACACTTCAAGGATGGGATTTCGTATGGAGTGAATTCACTCATGAGGAGCTTAGGCTCATCTTGTTCAATGGAACTTGTAGCAACAAAAAAGTACCAAAGGTGGAGAAGGATCAATAAAATGTATCCCTAGCAGGAAAAGGGAAGGAAAAGAAGGGTTCCAGTAAGGGACAAGGCTCAAAATGATATAAGAAGAAGAAATCCTTGAGTAAAGTAAAGTTTTTTGGTTTTAGTCATCAATGGACACTATGTCAACCAACGTCCTAACTAAAAGAATGAAATATGGGGAAGCATACAACAACTTCAATGAACATTGAGGATTTTTCTTCCAGGTTGGAAGATGAATTCGCTCCCATGGCTTTCCTATGTAGCTCCATGTTGACAATATTTTGGTACATCAATAGTGGAGCATCAACACATATGACATGGGTTAGAGACTATTTATCCAACTACAAGGATGAGGAGATGGAATTTCATCTACATATGGGAAATAAAAAGAAGTATACTCTAGTTGGGATAGGTACCATCAACATTCAGGGGGAGTCAAGCAAGAGAAACAATGTTATAAATGTGTTACATGTGCCAGGTTTTGGCATGAACCCATTGTAGCGACTGCAACACCCTCCAAAATTTTGGCCTACATCTAGATTTTAGAGCCTTCTTTGGTTTTTCCCCTTGATTTTTGCAAACACTCAGGCTCTTCCCATGATCTTTTGTCAAGTTATTACACCCTTTTTTCTTGATCGACCACCAGTGATCTTTTGGCATGTTGATCGCTAAGTCATGTTTGTGAGTTTGTTTTGGCATTTTTGAAGGTTTTTATTTGTGTGCATGAGTTTTTTTCGCTCTATCGACATTGGTCATAGTCGCACACAAAGTTGTAAGTGTTTTCATGCAAGTTCCGTCACGGTCGTTCGAAGACATATCTCAACTATCGCACTTGTCGCTCTTAACCTTGGAGTCATTCTCACTAAGCACATGTTTGTCTTGTTGGTTTGAGGTGTCTTGTCGTTAAGTCGTGCTAAGTGTATGATTACATTTCCATGCATGCACAAGTACACTTTCTTTCACTCTTAGTCATTTTCCTAAAAAATTGTCAACTAGACAACCCTCCTTCAACTGGACTCCGATCTCAGTGACCTCACACTGCTGCCCAGAACTACATAGAGATTGAGGTTGTCCTCCAAGTAGCCTGCACTGCATAATTCTAGGTATAAGCCAGCTGGATGTCTCACAGAATTGCGCATAAGTTGTCCAAGAACCCGATCCAGTCTGCGCTTCCCGCAAGATCTCACATCAAGACTCCCGCTAGTCAACCAGAAAAATTGACTTGAGATGTGACCCAGGGTTGTACTGATCTCCAAATTTTTGAGAAAGTTGTCCAACTTGACTGCCTTTCATTTCCTGTCGAAATCTAAAGGGTGCAGCAGAAGCTAAAGACTGTGAAACAAAGGTCAGACAATGTAAGGGATAATGAAAAATATATTGAAGGTAATATTTAATTTGTCAAGGGTCTTGGTATACATACACTAAACATCTATAAGAAGATTCAAGGGTTTTACTCTCAAGAGGAGAGGTTTTTCCCTCGCTTGGAGCCAACATAATGTGTACATATTCTATTTTTGGTCTTCTATTTTGATAAATGTTTGAAGAACACACTAACGTAATGAAGATAAGCATATATAAAAGAAAGACAACACAAACGTTATCAATAAGATTGAAGAAGAATCTTTAAGTCATTATTTCCCCTCGATTCTTCAACATGGTATCAGAGCAATGGTTCAAAGAGGGCATGAAGGAGATCAATTGTACCATAGAAGATCTGGTAAAGAAATGCTCATATTTAGCTGACCAATCAAGCAATACTTCAAATCAGTATGGATTAAATTATTCTCTTCTCAAGACTCAAAAGATTCAAGAAATGAAGGATTGCTCTCAGCTCTCTCCGAAACATTCCAAGATGAAAACATATGGGTAATAGACAGTGGAGCTTCAAGACATATGAGTGGGTATCACAAGTGACTCAAGACCTTATCAAAAGGAAAATATTCATACTCAGTGGAGCTTGGTGACAACAAAATCTATAACATCAAAGGAATTAGACCAACATCAATTACATTGGAAGGTGGGGGTAACATTCATCTCAACAACATATTATATGTTCCAGGTTTGTACAAAATTATAATTTATGTTTCATCTCTAGAATAAAAGGGATATATAATTTCTTTTATTGATGGTAAAGTAGTAGTTTGGGCCAAAGATTCAAGCATTGAAAAAGCTAGAGTCATTGGAGTTAGAGAAGGTAGACTATACAAACTTTCATGCCCTAAAAATCAAGCACTTGTCCACATTGAAATAAGCCCATGTGAATTATGGCATAGAATATTGGTCCATCTCCATTACAAAAGTATACCAACCTTAAATTCCATTGTAAATGGGATTCCAAATCTTAATGAAGAGCATGAAAGAGATTGCAAAGGCTGTGCCTTGGGAAAGAATATAAAGAAACCATTTGCAAATAGTGCATCTAGAGCTCAAGAGATTATGGATTTCATTCACTCTAATGTATGTGGGCCTATGTCCAAATCTCTTGGAGGTCATCTATACTATATTACATTCATTGATGATCATTCAAGAAAAACTTGGGTTTATATACTTAAAACAAAAGATGAAGTATTTACAAAATTTCATGAATTCAAGACAAAGGTAGAAAATATTACAGAAAGAAAGATAAAGATCCTAAGATCATATAATGGAGGTGAATACATTTCCAAAGAAAATTTATCTTTCTGTAAAGAGGTTGGGATTAAGAGGGAGCTCATTGTTCCCTATAATCCTAAACAAAATGGAGTAGTTGAACAAAAGCATAGAGCTATAGAGGAAATTTTCAAGGTTATGCTACATGTTCAAGACATAACAAAATTATTGTGGGGGGAAGAAACAAAAATTGCAATATATATTCAAAATAGGAGTCCCCATAGGTCTCTTAGAAATATAACTCCCGAAGAAGTATTTACTAGAAATAAGCCTAATATTGATCACCTCCAGATATTTGGATGTCCAGTATATATCCACATTCCTAAGGACAAAAGGAAGAAGCTAGATCCCACAAGCAAGAAGGGAATCTTTGCTGGATATAGAAACTCTTCAAAAGCCTATAGAATCTATGTAAAGGAAGGACACCAAATAGAAGTAAGCAAAGATGCAATCTTTCATGAAAGCATTTCCTTCAAGAAATCCAAGGATCTTCCATCTGATTCTGATGAAGAGGATCTTCCTATGTTCGAAGGGGGAGCTTCTAATTAAGAAGAAATCTCTCACCATGAAGAAGAAGGTCCCAGTGAACCTATCTCTTCCCCTGAAGGAAGGAAAATACCTTATTGGTTAACATCCACTCTTCAAGAAGCACAAGGTCACACGATAAACTAAACTTTCAGGGAAAGCAAGAAACCAAAAAGATACTCAGGATATGCAACATACATAACAAAGCTCATTGAAGAAGAACCGTCTACCTTTGAAGAAGTAGCCAAACATCAAGAATGGAAAGATGCAATGAATGGGGAATACCATTCTATCATGAAGAATGAATTTTTGGAAATTATCCCAAGACCAAATGACAAGCCAATGCTAACCTCTAAATGGTTATATAAAATCGAGCATGTTGTTGATGGAAGCATTGACAAACTCAAGGAAAGATTCGTGGCTAGAGGCTTATCTCAAGAAGAAGGCACTGACTATGAAGAAACATTTTCTCCCACAAAAAGATACACCACAATCCGATCTCTAATATCTCTGGTAGCATCCATGAAATGGAAGGTACATCAAATGGATGTCAAAAAAATATTTTTCAATGGAACCAAATATGAAGAAGTTTACATCGAAAAACCATTAGGATATGAAGTAAAGGAAAGGGAAACTCTTGTTTCTAGATTAAAGAAAGCACTCTATGGCCTAAAACAAGCTCATAAGGCATGGTATGCCAGAATGGATGCTTACTTGCAAAGATTGGGTTTCAAGAAAAGTACAACTGATACAAACCTTTACATCAAAATAGAAAATGATGAACTTGTCATCATACTTCTATATGTATATGATCTTCTAATCACTAGGATTGA
This sequence comes from Pinus taeda, assembly GCA_000404065.3. Classification (NCBI taxonomy): domain Eukaryota; kingdom Viridiplantae; phylum Streptophyta; class Pinopsida; order Pinales; family Pinaceae; genus Pinus; species Pinus taeda. The sequence goes on along the minus strand of APFE030366437.1, from coordinate 13,862 downwards.
AGAAAGAATTCAAGAATGTAATAAATTGCTAACACCAAAATTTGACATGAAGGATTTAGGACGCATGCACTATTATTTGGGTCTAAAATTTTGGCAAGAGCCAAATGAAATCTACTTGGGACAAGGGAAATATGTGATAATATTACTAAAGAAATTTGATATGATGGAATTCAAACCCATGACTACTCTGATGATCAAAAACTTGAAGATTTTAAGAAACTTTGAATCCAGTCCAGTAAATCCTACCAAGTATAGAAAACTAATAGGATCTCTGATTTATCTAGTAAATACTCGGCTAGATATATGTTTTGCATTAGACATTATCAGTCAATTTCAAATAGAAATGATACATGATCATTGGATAGATGAAAAACACATATTAATATATATACAAGGAACCATCCATTATTACCTAAAATATGAAATGGGAAGAAGTGTAAATCTAGAAGGATTCACTGATTCTAACTAGGGAGGAAGTGAGAAGGATGGAAAAAGCACTACAGGAGGATGTTTTAACCTAGGATCCTCTATGGTCTCTTGGAAGAGAAAAAAGAAAGAGACTATGGCCTTAAGTAGTGCCGAAGTCAAGTACGTTGCAGCTTGTGAAGTAAGTCGAGAAACAGTCCAATTGAGAAAGATGCTATCCAATTTGTTTGCAGGACCATTGGACCCTACCATCATACATTGTGACAATACTAGATGTATAAGACTATTTGAGGACCTAGTATTCCATGCGAAAACAAAGTACATAAACAACAAATACCACTACATTCGAAAGTTGGTACATGATGGTGTGCTGAAGCTGGATTATATCCCCATAGATGATCAAACTGTAGACATTCTGACGAAGTCTCTACCCAATAAAAAGCTTATGTATTTTAGAAATAAGCTTGGCTTGGTTGACATATATTCCCTAGTTGAGAGGGAGAGATAGACACATCATCCTTGTCTTCATTGTGGAAGAAAGGATGGAGGATTGAGTAATCATCTGACATCTGATGCTCTGTGAGGATGAATAGGGAATCCAAGATAAGAGTAGGCAAGAGGACCGATATTCTTTAAGGGCTGGGGACCTAAGATAAGAATAGTCCTAGAAGGTCATACTCATTGAAAACTTGGGTGGGTATGTACCTTGAGAGACAATGATGAAGGTATCTATCATCATTGGTCTCACCAACTTTGTGATATAATCTATTAAGAGATAGAGATGTTAGTCAAGGCCTTGCTATGTGACAATGTTGGTTATCATGATGTTATACATATTGATTACTAGTCCGACTCTTTTTATGAGATCTCTTTAATGATGAATAGCCTTGTACCATTTAATGAATATCTCCCTAGTTAAGAGGGAGTGTTGAAGAAAACGTAACTAGGTTCGCTTTTCATTATGACTTGTAAATATAATATTATGAAAAGAAACATTTTTTATTCCTTGCATCATGGGTTTCATGAGCAAGATGTATGTACCACAGGTCAAGAACATATTCTTGATGTCTTTAGGATTTTGTGTCTTAACATAAATATTATGGAAGTCATGTTAAAAGGATCTACGATTCAAATGAATAAGTTTCACTATCTCTTGCAAGTCAGCCTAAATGAAAAACAATGAGCTCCTTAAGTCGGCCTAGCTCATGGCTCAGATGTTGGCCTATCATATGTCAATGCTGACTCATATACATAACGCATGAAGTGGCATTACAAGCCCAAAACCTCGAACATCTCTGAATAATTAGCAAAGAAGGAAGACACAAAACCGCAGTAACTCAGAAAAAGCTTGGATAACAAGTTTGTCTCTCGGTGGAAGTACAAATCACAATCAATCCAACGAAGAAATCATCACAGTAAGGACTGTCTGTGGTGAAGTCTATCTCACAAACACAGTTGATCTATACTCTCTAGGTGTAAGATTGTTGTTTCATTACAAGAATACCGAAGATCTCAACACATTGTAAAGTGAAGAATTGTGATAGCTGAGAAGCAGATAACTGTGTTAAGAAGACGAATGCATAAGGAGGCTGAAATTTGAAGGAGTGTAGTAGAAGCTAAATACTATGCAACACAGGTCAGACAGTGCAAGGGATAGTGACAAATATATTGAAGGCAATCTTTAATTTTTCAAGGGTCTTGTTATTCATACACTAAACATCTATAAGAAGAGATTCAAGGGTTCTACTCTCAAGAGGAGAGGTTTTTCCCTGGCTTGGAGCCAACATATTTTGTACATGTTCTACTGTTGACCTTCTATTTTAATAACTGTTTAAAGAACACACTAACGTAATGAAGATAAGCCTATAGAAAATAAAGAAAACACAAACGTTATTAATAATATTGAAGAATAACCTCTAAGTCATTATTTTCCCTAGATTCTTTAACACTGCACTGTCCCGAGAAATTACGCAGATATGCCAGGCAGGTTTCCTTGTTGGCTTACTCTGCAATTAGCCCAGGAATTGAACAGAGTTTTCTATCACCTACCCTTCTACCCCTCTCTGCAGTCAACCCAGGAATTGCACATAGTTGTCTATCACCTATCCTTTTTCCCTTCTTTGCAATAAGCCTAGAAACTACACAGATTTGACAAGTAGGCTTCCCTATTGGCTTGCTCTACTCTCACTCAGAAAACTGTAGAAATTTGGCTGTCACCTGCCCTTTTGTCCTGCACTGCAATTAGCTTAGAAATTTCGCAGTTATGTCCAAGCCTAGAATGTCTCCTAGGATTGCACAATTTTGACCAGAAGCTCCTTCAGCCTGACCTTGTCCTCCTTTGGAAAACTATGCAGATTTTTCTACTAGTGCCTCCTGCTACTCGCACTATCTTCCCTAAAGAAATTGCATAGATTCCAATTGGATGACCTACCCAGTGCTCCCCTTGAAAATTACACAGATTGGCCCAGTAGTTCCCTGACACCTTGCCTAGCCTTCCTCTTGGAAACTACACAATTATTCCTCCCAAATAGGTTTTACCCCATAGTTATCATTGTTGTCCCAAATTGCACAAATACGCCTCCCAGTGACATCTGTGTAGTTTTTTCCAACAGCTCTTTGAAGCCTCGCATCTCGACCTATGTTGTGCTCTACGTAGTTTCATTGCCTTGTCCCTCTCCCGGTCACCTGCTCCAAAACGGAAAACAATGCATCATGTTAGACTAAGATATTTTTGGATTTCATGTCGTCTCATCATGAGTGATTACAGAAACAGGTATGTCAATGAAACATGGCACAATGACGAACGAGCTGGAAAAGGAGCACATGTTAAAAGAATTGCTTGTTGTCAAACGAATGCATGAAACACATCAAGCAACGAGCGAAAGGGACACATATGCATGCACCATCAAGCAAAGACCAAGACAATCAAAGACCCCATGCACTTTTCCATGCAGAGGTGAAGACATGTTACATAGAGAGCATACCATCACTCAACAACACAACATCTCGACACAAAAACCATATTCATCTAGTACATGTTAGTAGTGTCATGATTTGTCTCAACCACATCACTACTATGGGCCATACTTACTGTAATCAATGTAATGTAAAGTGCAAGTCCAAAGGACCCACATATGAAGATGAAGAGTCATGTAAAGTTGAAAATTCATAGGAAGTCAAAAAATCATGAGGGAAGACGAAGAGTCACAGGGGTCAGTTACACCTCTTGGCTATATATACCCCCTCATTGTATTAGAAAATGAATTTTCACCTTGGATCCTCCCACATAGCCTTGAGAGTTTGTAGTCTGTTATTTGAGGAGCAAGCAGTGGCTCCAACGTCCCACTACTAGGACTAGTGATGTATGGTGTACAAATGTGTCTTGTAACTTTTTCTTAATTCAGAAGCTTGTCTCAAGCCAACACATTTTCACGCATGTTTTGTATCTATTTGTAAGACTATTCTTTAAACATTTGTAATGCATGTTTTATTAACATGTACTAAGATAGTTGAACTACTTCAATTATTTTAGTACTCAAATTATTGAAGATGTTTTGTATTGTTTATCATTATTGTACAATCCATGTGGACTACTCCCCTAGACATTAGAAATACCATCTTTGTGTTGTCTTGATTTTAACAACTGTCACCCCTATGTGGACTACTCTGCTAGATGGTGTACGTGTTTTCCCTTGAACTTTGGTTTTCACGACTGTCGCATCCACTGTGGACTATTCTACTGGATGTTGAACAGACCCTTGTTGTTGTTCGCATGTGTTTCTTCCTGCGTTGGTACTATTCCCTCTCATCAAGAGGCTTACTTTACTTTCCCCTTTTGATAGTAAGAGAACTCGAACACATAGTTACATTAGGCACTTACCAAGCATCCTCACCTCGCATTCTTGAAGTTACAAGCATAACACTCTCATGTGCTGAACAACAAGAGCTAAGGAAAATCTCTAAGATAATGGAAACCGGGCCACCATACTGGATAGGACTTCTACACCAAATGGTGTGAGTTCTATTTTGGAATTCATACCAGGGAGATCCCCTTTGTTTTCAGGTATAGCACCATCAACAAAATGGCGCTAGAAGAAGGGCCAGATGACAAGTTGAGCCCGTTGCATCTCATTTGAATCTCTTATCTAAAATGGCTCATATACCATTCGTGCTCTCGGGGGATTTCTCCATTTTTTCCCTTGATCAAATTTCACTCCCTGATGGGCTTCTCAATCACTTGTCTCAGTTAAAGTTTGATGGTGAGGATGGAACGTCCATAACCAAGCACATTTATGATTTTCTTTAATTTTCCAACCTTACGAAATCGATAATGAAGAGTCTTCTTGTGTGCTTTTCTTCCTCACCCATGAAGGTCGTGCTAATCGGTGGTGTCATATCTTTTCACCTGCTTCTATCCATTCCCTTCTCTCTTTCCTCAAGGAGCTCCATCAAGTCTTCAGTAAGTATAACTACCGAGATCTTTGTGGAAGAATCAACCTATTAAGAATGGAGCCTAATGGATTAGTTGAGAAATTTATGATCAATTTCTTCACCTTTGCTATGAACTTCTGAAAAAATATTTGAAATGGGATTTCTTGAAACAAGATTTCGAGCGCTTGCTTGATATCTCTTCATATGGTGAGCCTGAAACTCATGATTTTTCTGATTCCCCAACTCTTGCAGATCATGAGGCACCTTAGATTGTAGAGGAGGAGCCCAACACCCTATTTTTTCCTTGTCCTCCTCCTTTTCTAGTCTCGATGTGGGTGCCCCCTTGCTATGATTACAAAGCTGAGGAATCTGCGTAGCGTGTTCCCAACCCATCTTCTCATCTGTCTACCACTTCCATGGAGGAAGTTCCAAAAAGGATCAAAGAGATTATAACCAAGAATCACTCCTTTCTGCAAGAGGACATCACCATTCACAACTCAAATATCGAAGTTGATTTGCCTCTCTGCCATCCTCCATCATTCACAAGACATGACTCCTTTTACCATGACTCGCTTGATCAATATGTTTCACCAGCCAACTATGCGCATTCTCTCGATTCTCAAGATGTTGACACAAATTGCGATCAGGCACAAGGTAGTCACATTACACTAGTAGAGGAGCAGAAAGGTAAGGACACTATCAATTCCCCCTCTCTGATTCAAAATTGTCTGCATCAAAACAATGAGCTTCCATTCTCTAACAATTCTCAATTTTCTAATCTCAATGAAACATCTTGTACAATTAATCCTTTCAATCAACCCCTAGTCTTGGGTAGTCATCACTCCCATGCTTCCATATACCGTGATGAATGCCCAAGCACATCATGTGATCGTCCATTTTATCATGAATACTCTAACTCAGATCTAGAATTTCCTCCAGTCAAAGAAGATGTTCATATTGAAATTCCTTTTCATCTCACTCGCCCGTGTTTCCTACCATTCACAATGCACCCACATGCATCAGAGATACTCCATGTTCTCTTACTTCTTCATCCAATCATTCATCTCCTCAAATGAAACTGGGTAGTGAGGTTGACCATGATGAGGTTGAAAATAGTTTAATCACAGAGCGTACTTCCCATTCCTCATCATCTCTTCTCTTTCATGAAGATAACTCTTCAAGTTAGCTTATTGAAGCTGAAAAATTTAGTGAAACCTATGACAGAGATGGTTTCCATCCTCAGAGTAATTTTGAAATCAACAACAACAACCATCTTCAAGTCATGCATGATCTGGTTCAAACTTCAAAATATGATTCTACAATTCTGGAAAGTTATGGGACATGCTAGGGATTCGAGACACTTCAACATCCATTGATGGTTATGTCAGGACCTCGCGACTATGGTAAGCCTCCAGAACCAAATCAAATATGGTTTCTCATGCATAATCTATCCATCTGCATGGTTACACTCGATGCGAATTCACGTGTAAAAAATGTTTGTTATTCCAGATGTGATCTCTCAAATTTCAAAATTTCACTTATGGAAAAATTCACAAATTTGTCATAGTGCATCCATCTTCATGCACATTGTTGTCACTTCAAATCACACCAGAAGCACAAGTGTTGTAGGGGAGATAGAAAGCCTCCTAGAGTGAACCTCTGGGTTGATTGTAGACCAATTCCTAGGACATATTAAATAGAGGAATGAATGAAAGGTTATATGTGAGGGGTTTGTAGCACTCCAATTATCATGTAATGAAAGATAATAAGGGGGCTTGGTTCATTCCTCCAAAGGTATGAGTTATGTATTTCAGGTACTTCCTCACACACATAATTCCAAAAGTATCACATAGAAAATCAGAGGCCGATTACTTCAAAGGGGATTACAACTTAATAGGCCTTGTTAAGTAAATGAGAGAGGATTAGGAGAAAGCATAACTCATCATATGAAGCCCAAAACATCTAGAATTCTATAGTGAACACAGAGCTGCAAGCAATGGGAAATTCTACACTTGTTTGAGTTACAAGTAGAGATAATAGAATGAAGAGAGTATGGGTGCTATGATTCATACAGAGCAGTTTAAATATATAATTTCAGCCCTTCATTTAGGCATATGCATTAATAAATCAACACACATGGATCTGAAAGGAAGAATGAAATCATTTCTAGCAGCTATTATAACATGAATGTAGAGAATAATATGAACATAATGGAATTAAACAAGAGCATAACATATTGTAATACTTAGAAGGGGGAATCGCCACCATTTATTTTCTTATCTTGAAAGATCTGCCTGTGTAAATTAATACAGTCTGAAATACAAGTCGTTCTCTTATAGATTATGAGCCCAAATTGGTATCACAAAGTTCAGACCCATCGGATGAGAAATTCTGGAACCTCTTCTTAATATTGCTTCCCACTATTTATAAGAAGAGGGGGAGCTAGAATAGTTGTTACCAAATATCTCAGCCAAAGGCCAACTTCCTAATGCACTATCTGCCTCGACCTATGATAGCTCCTGCTGCCCAAATAGTACAATACAGATTTGCTCCTTTTCTTGGAAATAAATTCTAATTGCAGAACTAATGAAAAAAGGAGGAAAAAGGAAGGATGAAGGAGAAGGTGTCCCTCTACTGTTCCAATGGAGGCCCCTAATCAAGCCACGTCCCTATTGTGATTTCTTCCTCTGCTATGGGGCCGTTTTCTGTCATTTATTCCTTTACTGCATGAACGACCAGTTCTATGGAATGGGGAGTGGGTCGCTGCAAGTACTTATCTTGGCAGTTCTTTGTTGTGTAGTGAGCCTCCCATAGTGGTTTAATGCTTCCCATACTCTATTTAATATCACATCTGTCGACCCATCTACCTTAAGAGCTCTACACAATCCTTTCAGTGATCTGATACACTTGGGGTTGTGTTTATGATGTAACAAGTAGTCCTTTGGATGTGGTCCTCTATCGCTGAAATATCATGAAACATGCGTGCTTTGAATACCACTTAGGCCCCCTTTGCTTCAGCCCCTTTTTGCTTATTCATATAACCTAACCACGGGCTGTGACTGAGCACTTAGCCCTTGGGGGCTAAGGCTCTTAACTATTGTCTGGGGGGCCTTTTCCTTTTGTAACATGGAACGCCTTTGATAACTCTTTATACTGCATCGACCGATATCCCAGATGTGAAATCCTTATAAAATATAACCTATGAAACATCGCATCTAGGGAACCTTTTCCTTATCGCAATCGTCGTTGCGAACGTATCGGTGTGGGAAAGAATCATACACTTTGTGTGATCGCCGATCGCTGATCTGTGGGGTGATATCATCGCTGCCATGTGTCACTCGAAAATGGCCCCATAAGACCCCTAAAAATGCCTAAACTGAGGAACACGTGTCCACTCGTACCACCATGTCAATGTCCTTACTACCACGTCAGCAATGACATCAATTGCCATGTCAGCTTTGAGGACCAATCATATGCTACCATGTGGCCCCCCTGGAGGAGAGAGAAAATGGCATGCCTAACCCTGTTTTTGCAAGAATTTCCTTTGTAAACTAATTTTGGCCTACCCCGACACTTTAACACTGCATCAAAAATCGGCGAGATCACAAGGTTTTTATAGTGATAACCCCTTTACGCCACCAATCACCGATTGCCGATATTGCAAGACTGCGGTATTGCAAATATGCGAGACTACAAGATGCGGGATTGCAGGACTGCCCACCATCGATAAGTCGTTAAGTAGTACCACCGGATGGAGGAGAGAGAAAGGGATCCACCTTGCATGAAATTCCTTTGTTAACAATTCTCGGCCTCCCCCGACAATGTAACACTATATCAAAAAATCGGTGATTCGCGAGTCTTTTAAGTTTAGAACCCCGTTGATTTGTAGATCGCCAATATCACGGGACTACGGGACTGCGATATTGACATTCGACACCATGAACTGCCGATAACCTTAAGTATGTGCCCCGGGAACTCGCCAATGTTTGATTGTGATTTCAATTTGCCTTGCTCCTTTGGTGTTTTCTCTTTGTTTTCCAACTTTCCCAAGGGTAACAACATGCTCTAACTTTTGCTCCAGAAGTCTATTGTTAGACTTCCATATACCGTTGGAAAGCTATTTCCGAGCACTAGGAAATGGAGAGGGTATGATTTATCTCTGAGAGCTTTTGTGGCATTGGAAATGGATCCAACTTCACTGTTGTTAGGAATTTTGGACAACTAACAACTTGTAAAGCAGTGAGTGACAACATTGGCTCCAACTGGGGACAGTGCCTTGTTGGAAAGCTGTTGAGAACCTATATACCAACATCCTTAACTATTGGGCATGGAGTCAGTAATATATGAAATTTGTAACTAGAAAAATATCCATGGGACTTTCCTCATCAAAAAACGCAAAATTAAAAATTCTAGCTACTAAAAAGAAAATGCTCAGCTGGTGAGATTCTTTATGTACATTCCTACTTATGCACAGGTCTACATTCACCTAGGAGAGTTCAACCCTCCAATGGAGCCAGGCCAGCATTTGGGTGTGTAGGTTTTAACCCCATACAGAAATTACCTACATACGAATTCTAAATCACAAGAAAAATAAAAATGCGATAGCATAACACATAAAACAAATATACACAGAGATTTCCCACTGGATCCCAAAACCGGGACTACCAGCTCGATTTTTCATTATGTTCCTTTCAATGTTACAATACATATTTATACATGTCGAAGCATCCAATACCATGGACCGAAAACCATCGTGTCAAAAACCATGGACCGAAAACCATCACATCCAAAAAACATGTGTGAAAATCATGCACAAAACCATAGGTGGGTCCGCCCAACCTAACATAGGTTCCAAAACCAAAATTTTCTGGGGTGCTGCCCCGGACCCCATAAAGTGGGGTTACGAGTACCCCTCAAACCCCCTGTTA
>APFE030366436.1:0-14277 GCA_000404065.3 Pinus taeda | reverse complement strand
CATCAATGTCAATCCATCATATGTCAGTAGATCTTGAGCCTATGTTGTTATGAAATGCAATGATCTAATCATCATGTTACAGTTCAACGTTATCACTTTGTTCAACTGATTGTGCTAGCGCTCGAATTCTTAGTCTGAATCTGAGGTGTAGGAACTTGCGCGCTCCCACAAGATCCTTCCATTTGTATTCAGATTCACCCAATCTGTATCTCATGTAGTTATCTCGTAAATACAATCCAACTCATCGTCACTTCCATCGTCACACATAGGTTCAGTGTAGCATGCTCCCTCGGCTGGGTCTAGCGAGACTACTATGTGTATGGAATTTTTTCTATAATATCATCTTCTTCTTCTTCAGGTTGATGAATCCATTCATATTAGTGGCCCAATCTATTCCTAGCAACACAGGATAGGGATTGTTGTCATCAACAATCTCTATTACTTCAAATTCTGTCTGTGTGCTCGCACCTTTGATATCAACTGTTACCCCTTGCAACCTCCCCATGGGAAAAATATTCTGTTGGTTCACCATTTTTAATTAGATAGGGGACCACTAGAATGCGGGCCTGCCCATATGTTCCCAGGTTTGCTTCAGTAATACATTCATGTCCATACCTAGGTCTAGGATTACTTGATCCATTTCATACTCACCAATCTACACAATCAACATCATCTCCCTTCTAGTGCGCAATGCATGCTTCCCCAATTTCCAGACTATGTGAGGTTCTCCTGACCTTGCACACCTAGTGATAAACTATTTTAGTCCCTTAACTTCCTTGTTGTCATGCAACAATTTCATGCATGTCTCCAGAAAGGTAGTAAGCATAGAAGGATCCATCCCTGGCTCTGGTTGATCCTTACTACCTAAAGTGGAGGCCTCCGCGAAGCTCTTCTTAGCTTCCATGAATGTATCCTTTGCACATTCTAAGTCAAACTCAGCTTCCTTTGTAGGAGCCTTACAAACCCATGTATCTTCCTCGAGCTGCTTCCCCTTATCCTTCCTCGTGGTCACACTGCTTCTGAGCACCATGTTCACATTTGGGTCTTCTTCACATGGTTCAGACCTCATCACTAGGATATTCTAAGTCGAATGAGGCTGGAGTACCCATTTTTCATGCATCTGTGTGATCAACGTAGGAAAATATACCATTTCATGATCAAATTGAGCATAGCATGAACATTATATTCTCGTCGGGTTGGTACAATCACAAGCGTAGTGCCATGGTCCTCCGCAATTGTAACAAATTAATGGTTGTTGACCCCTTCCTGGTCCCATTCCTCCACGTCCTTGACCTTACCTCTGAAATCCAGTGCATGCCATCCCCGCAGCTAGGTCGAGGGCTCGCATTTCTGTCTGCATCCTATAGGTTGGGATCCAATCCATCATTAACTCATAACTACGACAAGTGCACTCGTCGTGGCCTGTTGACCTGTAGAAATTGAAAAATAACTACTGGAGAGTCTGTGTATACTTCTGCAACAAATGACAATTATCTGTCATGTATTTTCCTCCTATCTGACAGATCTTTCACGATAACGTTGGTGTCGTACTCGGCCCTACATGTGCCTCTAGTCTAGATGGAATTGGTCCCCCTCCTGCCAAGTAGTTCACAAATACTGGACAACGGTCCTTGTCATGGCCCTGGCCTTGGTATTTTATGCACCATACTTCCTCGTGCGCATCTGGCCATGGTGCCCTATCTTGCTTCAAAGTATGCATTTCCAGGCATAGATTCTGTAGTTATGCGTGGATTTGTTGAACTCCCAACCTAGGATCTTGTATTGGGGTCTCATCCAACATCATTGCCATTTCCAACGCTACGGCCTGGGTGGAAAGTTTTTGTTGTGACAGTGTCATCCTCAAGTGCGGTGTCAAGAATGCCACAAACCATGCGCGATGTTGTGCATCCATGAGTGTCATATTAGCCTCGTGGATCGTACTCTTCAGCTGTTGATCCAGATCCCAGGGTTCCTCGCCTGGAATCATGGCAATCTCTTTAAACCTAATGATTGACTGTGTCTCTGATTTCGGCTGGCTAAATTCTCTGTTCAACGCATTCTAGATATCTGCTATCCCTGTGTTTGGGTGGTAATTAGAGTGCTTGATATACCATGTCAACGCATGATCCTGTAGCGCACTCACCAATGTAGCCTTCTTAATGTTGTCATCTGTGACCCCTTGTGCTTCGAACACTACTCTTACCATGAACCAGAACTAGTCTAGATCCTTATTCCATACTCCTCTGAATATGGGTAGCTTGATCGCACTCACCATACTGAACTACAGGGTTGGTGGAGGTGGAGTCGGTGGAGATAGAGGTGAGGGAGGTGAAGTAGGTGGTGGCATGGGGGGAGGTGGTAACTACATAATGTGCTACCTTATCAAGTTGATCAAACTTCTTGAAGAGACCTGAGTGAGCTCTTCCTCGCTTTCTCTCGAAGGTGAAATTAATGGGTTGTTTGATAATTCAACACTACCTTTGTAGATCTTTCTACTCTGCTTCATCCCAAACATTAATGTATTTGCATAACCCGTTTTTCACATAAAAACATCTTAATCCAGATATTCAAAGACTTAATATAATTACCTCGCGGTCCCTTAAGAAATGTTGTTCTGCCTCACTATAGCTCACGATTGTGTCCACCGCAAATTCATTGATAGATCCCCTTATTATTCAGTCGAGCCAATGGTCCACTGCTCACACTATCTTGTCTTCTGATGCCTCTAGTTTGTGCTCTAATTCCGGAGTCCACACTATCGATTTGTCAAGCATACACCTTCCTTCGTTGTCGTCTAACCTCACAATCGACTCATACAATTCAGAAGGAAAGGATTTGAAGATAATCTCGTGGATATACATATACACGTAGCGATCCAACCACCTTTTCTCGAATACCTGTGGAGTTCTGTTTTTCTGTGTTGCAAACTCATGAATCCTCTTGTCCAACCACTCTTCAATTTCCTTCTTTATTGGGTTCTAGAGGCATGACATCAGACATCCCTTAGGTGGATCCCAGTCTCAGAAATAGAACCATTTGTTGGCTACGTGGGGCTTGACCCAGGTTTAGTAGTGAGTTTAGCCAAACAAATCCTGGTATTATTGGCCCTTTCGGTAAAAATATGTGGAGCGCGGACTGAGGTCTCACCCGAAGTAGTATGAAAGGGTGCTGGAACCAGGTTTCCACACCTTGGGGATGTCTGATATGGGTGATAGGTACACGATTCAACCTTCAAGCTTACTAGATTATGCACACCAGTGGGCTCCTTGCATCTTGTGGGACTGCCTTCGCGCAGATCTGACTGCAGTTCAACCAATATTAATTACCCAAGTCTTCCTTAGTTAGGTTGTGCTCATTAATTACTTAATTTTTTTTTATACATAAGCATACATACAAGTGTGCACATATAGATAAACATATACCATTAACGCTGAACATCAAAATATAGATCTACAAAATAGATGCATAATATGACGAATCAACTTAGCTTTATTAATGATCCTTTTCAAGTCTCATTCAATACAGACCGGACTCCACCCTACGCACTCCACTGTAGGGATCTGCACACTCAGCTATAGACTCCACTAGGCCTTTGCGCACTTAACTGCAAAGCCTTTACCTACTACTATGACCCAATACCTTCATATCCACTTCTATCCTCTAACCATGCCTTCGCATCTATCTATTACTTTCCTTTTCCCCCAAAAAATATCTTTACACTTAGAGCCTCGCTCTATTTATATAATACCATGGTCCACAGACCATCGGTAGACCGACACAACTTTACATTAAATTACATTATTTTAGAGTGGACAACCCTATGACTCATCCTAGACTCTCGCGCTCCATGCCCGAAGTCTTTACATTACGTTGACCCAAAACTTGGGCTTTAAGCCCCAAAAACATGCTATGGGGAGATCTGCTACCCAACAATGACAGTGCAACCCTTAGGTGTGGCAAGAGTGAAGCCATGAACCACTTGCGGTGTTTTCCATTTGTTAAGTTCATATTAGCTTCATATATTTTACACTTCAACCTCTGATCCAATTCCCAAGATGTCTCACCTAGTTTCATCGTGATTTCCTTGAACCCCACAATCGACTATGCCTCAGATTTAGGCCTCCTGAATCCTTTATTTAGTGTGGTCTGGATGTCTGCCACTCCAGCGTTTGGGTTATCATTAGAGTACATGATGTACTAGGTTAGCTCGTGATCCTGTAAAGCACTAACCAATGTTGCCTTTTTCATGTGATCATTTGTAACGCCTTGAGATTCCCATACAACTTCACGACGAACCAAAACTAGTCTAGGTCCTCATTTCCCAAGCCTTTAAACAAAGGTAGCTTCACTAAATTTGCCATGTTGAACTGCAATGGAGGTGGTGGTGGTATAGGTGAAGTTGCAGGTGATGGCGAATTGGAGGTGGTGTGGGTGGAGGTGGCAGTCTTGGAATCCTTGTCTTATTAACTAAATTGAACTTTGTGGAGAATCCTACGCTACTCCCTCTTTGTCACCCAATGGAGGTGAAATCAGTGGGCTATATTCAAGACCCTTTCTTCCTTCGTTCCTGTAAGTCTTTCCACTTTGCGTAGCTCCAAACAACAAGGTAGCTGCATAACATATTTCTCGCACAATAAAATCTTAATCGAGGTATATAAAGACTTCAAGTACTTACCTTGCAGACCCTTGAAAAAATGCTGCTCTACCTCGCTGTAGCTAACTGAGGTATCAACCGTGACTTTAGTAATAGATCCTCCTATGATGCGATTGAGCCAATGATTGAAAACATGGATGATCTTATCCTCGGAGGCTTCTAGTCTCTATAATAACTCCAGGGTCTAGACAATAGGATTATCAAGTCTCCACCTTCCCTAGCTATCCTCTAGCTTTGTGATCCACTCGTATAACTCAATCAGAAAGGAACAGAAAAATATCTCATGGATTTCTATATATAGGTACTTGTCCAGCCACTATTCCTTTGTTAGCTGCATATTTCTGTTCTCCTGCGCCGCGAATTCATAGATCTTCCTATCCAGCCAGTCTTCGATCTCTTTCTTAGTAGGGTTCCAGTGATACGACATCGCACATCTCTTATGAAGATTCTAGTCCTGGCAACGGAACCATTTTTTGGCTGCATGGGGCCTGACCTAGGTTCAGCGTTAGTTAGCCAAACAAATCCCTACACTAATGGCCCTTTCGGCATCAACCCGCGTAGCGCGGAGCGAAGTCTCACCTGAAGTAGTATGGGGGGATGATGGAACCATGTTTTCACACCTTGAGATGGTTGTGATGTTGATTTATACCCTATGTTCCTTCTTTCACACAAGTCATTAAGTTCTAGGGCTTTATCAGTCTAGCCCTCTATTCTTCCTTTCAACACCTCTATGGAGTGCGATTGACCTTCACGCAGCCCTAACCTGTGGTCTAGGTACTTTTTCACTGTTATGATAGCGTATTGTACAAGTTGCCAAGTTGTCTTAAGTGTTTTGCTTATCTTACTAAACAATCACAGTTAGCACCGCGTAATCTACTATTCTTACTTGTGTTCATTTACCCAATATAATCGCATATATTTGCGCATTACATAAACATTGTAAATTAAACCCAAAACAAAATATAACCAAATGCATTAATAGGAAATAAAGACACAAAATTTGTAGAATACTTCTCTTTATTGATATCTCCAGATTATTATAGACTCTATCCGCCCTACGCACACAGCTGCAAGGGCCCACGCACTCAGCTGTGGACTTCCACCCTAGGCCTTTGCGCACTTAGCTGCAAAGCCTCTACCTACGCTAAGACCTGAAACTTAGACTTCACTACCAAGACTCCAAGCCTTGTCTTCTCCTACCAAAATCTTAAGACCACTTAGAGCTTACTTACTTCGCTCTTTTTATACAATCCCATGGTTCGCGGACCATGGGTAGATCTTTACAGCCGACTTTACACTTTACAAAATAAGGGCAAACAACCCTCCATGATGCATGACATCTTCGCACTCCACGACCACAAAATACGGAAAATTTACAACTTTATTACAAAACTCATCCCAAAACATAGGATTTTACCCCCAAAACTGTCCTTGGGGGATCTCGTTCCCAACAATGACAGAAATGGTTCTTTTAATACAATCGGTGTCCTTGGGGTGCCTTTTAACAGACGACTAACCTCAACATCTGAAGGAAAATCCTTGGTATAATGATATTCATCACATATAAGGCAAGGATATTTCGGCTTGCGTTTGGATGCATCATAAACAGATGGTTTAGGAGGATCCTATTTTGGGGTATACGATTTAGCCTTACCTTTACCCTTGTTTTTTTCCTTTTGGGCTTTTTCTACTGTGGTAGATTGGACAACATTCACCTTGAAAGTTTACCAGGATTTTGGGGAGTATTCAAAGGAGGCGAAGGTGCAATAGTTAGAGTAGATATCTGATTCATAGAAACAGAAGAAGCATTACTAGAAGTTTGATCTACTAACCCAATAATACCATCAGTGAGTGGATTCTCCATAGGTTTAGAAGGTGTTGGATCATTTGAAGGTTATATAACATGAGGTAAGAGATCATAGAGCATGCGAGATTGCGAATATACCAAATATAGATACTGGGCATGGGCAATGGCTTGTTCTTTAGTCACATAACCACCCATAGCCATTTCTTTGGCGATTTGATTAATGAATGACTTAGTAAACCATTCAGTTAAAATCTCATCAGGGATTTCAAACTTAATAAGGCAACACCGACATCTCCATTCATGGATGTGATCAAAGATGTGGATAGTAGTATTATGTTTCAAAGACGTTAGGAGATGGGTATTAGTTTCAAATTGAATTGGTAGCTGGAAATGAGTAAGAAAATCCATAGCCAAATTATTGAAATCTTGAAAGGCACCTCGAGGAAACTTGATGTTAAAAGGCATGAAATGCCTTTGATAAGGTCAAAATTGAGGATTCCAACCTTCTTGGTATTGGTTTTTCCCCCCTAGTGGCAGATTTTGACCATAAGGGTTTTGATACTACCCCCACTGGGAGGAATTTTGACCACAAAAAGGTTGAGTTTTGTTGGATAGGGTCCCTCGGGTCAATTTTGGGTTAGTTCAACCAATTTTTGAGTAGAATTCTGTAAAGAATGTAAAATCTCACCAAAATGTGGAAGCAAAGCATGCAGCGAAGTAGGAGTCAAAGGGGCTTCATCCCCTTGGATGGGTAAGTGATAGGTTGGTTTTGAGACTAACCCATAGGATGCATGCCATGGTATTGTAAGCGAAAATGCTATATATAGATGAGTCATAGCAAGTTTAGAGAATTAAATTTTGATGAAGATTATTGTTTTGGGCAAGTGCTAAGGCAGATAATTTCTACTTTCCTATGCTTATGGAAAAGGGTAAGGCTCCTGTAGCTAAGTGTACAGAGACCTTGGCAAGTCCCCAGCTGAGTACGTGAGCCCCTACAGCTAGGTGTGCAAGGTGGAAAAGTTTGTAATTGGAATGCTGAACATAATAAAGACTGATTTTGGAATGAATATCTTGCATCTATGTCTTATTATTATTGTTGTTTACGTTTATGCATTATTTCTTATTGATCTATTTTATGTGGAATAAAGTGTAATTGCTGTATGTGTTATAGTGTTTTCTTCTCAAATATGTATGAAAAGAACCCACTTAATATTGTGGATGAAAAACAATATCAATAATATAAATGGTTGCTAAACATTGTAGATCTGCAACAACTGATAGAAACAAAAAGTGCCAAAATTTTGATCTATGCCACAATCATAGTTAAACACCGAAAAGAAATAGTAATAACTCCAATCACCCAATGGAAACAAGATATACAAAGTATAGTTTTATTATAACACTTGTGAAGGGAACAAATAAATGTTACCAGTCCCCCTCTATTAGATAGGTTCTTGGCTATCCTCAAATGTCTTCATCTTGTGCAGAGTCTCTCTCCTCTATAATGTGTAAACCCAACAAAAATATGGTGTGCGATAATGAAAATAATTAGAGTTACAATAGTGAGTGCAACAATGAAAATAATCAAAAGTGAATAATGAATGGAAAATGATTCTATTTATAACAAAATATTGAGTTATCCTCGAATAATGAGCAATAATAAAATGTTATTAACCCCATTCTTGTAATAACCACTTGGAATATTTTATTATATTTGGTTAGGAGGGAAAATGTATTTAAACTTTTATTTAGAAATAATAAAGAAATAAGTGATTTATTTATCATCTCAAGGAATTTGCTAAGGAATAATAAACAAATAAGGATTTATTTAATTATTCCTAAGGTATTTAGTCAAATTTGACAAAGAATAATAATTAATTAGTGATTAATTAATTACTCTTAGAGAAAAATAAGATAATTAATGATTTATCTATTTAATTTTTATGATTGGGTCAAATATGACAAGGAATAATAATTAAACAATGGTTTACTTAATTATTCCTAGAAGAAAATCAAATAAATAGTTATTTATTTAATTATTATTCATAGTTTTAACTATAAATTACTTAACAAAGGTGGTTTATTAAGTAATTTCTCACAGTGAAAGACATTTTACTATGGTAAAATTGGCTTTACATGGTGTACTTCAATCCATCTAGTAAATTAGGAAAGATTATCAATTTTTTGGTGATAACAGATTGCCCCCCAATGTACGAGTGTTAGGAGAAAAACGTATGGTCGAAGTACATTGTAAACACTCAATCACTAGACAACGTAGCGGAGAGAGAGAGAGACCAATAAAGCTGAAGCGAAAGAGGATAGAGACAGAGGGGGCAAGACCATTACAAGTCTCCTTTTATGTTGTGGTCCTAGACCTCAATGAGGTGAGGGAGGCATACCTGTACGCACCGAGATAACTTAGTACAAAATAATGGTGTCCCTAGACACATAAAATTGAGCAATGAAGTACATGCTGAATGGTACGTGACAAGCTGGCATAACAAAGCCAGAAAATAATACAATATATCCCATATACACAATGCACTTGGAAAAACATGAGAGAGGACTGAATACAATAATATCTGAGTACATGAGATGTAATGGCCCTTCCCTCAAAAATTGGGTGGAAGGGAGGGTAGAGAAACCGGAGAAGCCATGCTGAATAGGGAAGGGCTCTGCAAAACTAAATTGATCATCTGAAGGAGATGTACATGCTATGAACACTGTGATCAGTAGGAACTGAACCCATCAAATTTGTGGAACTGCATATGAGACTGTAGCATAATAGGAATGCATACAGGCATGTGGGGGGCTACCTGAAGGGCCACCCACTCATGAGGTCTGAAACATCTCACACACACCTGCGTATCACTCGTACGATCTATTGCATCACTGGACCATCAAGTGCACAAATCATGAACATGAAAGGACCAATTTAAAGGGAAATAATGAGTCCCTTTTCTCGATCTGAGGCACTGAACAAGACTGAAAGCTGGAAGCAAGATATATCACCCTCTAGGTGGAATAAATGAGCTAATGTCGATATAACAGGGCCCGCAATAGGTGAGGCAATGAGGATCCTCAACTAAGGCACAAGGGAAAATAGTAATGTGGCTGATGGAATGACACCAGGGACAATGGAAAATGTGGGACTGAGGGAAAATAGATGAATTCCCTTGTGAGAATATAAAGTGCATGGTTGACCTTGAAGCAACTTACTCAACTCTGAAGGGGATGGGGTATAGTATGACTAGAGGTCAAAATGGGAAACATAGAATGAATGGATGCAAATATGGATGGAATACTGTGACATGATAGAATGGGACGTGAAACAAACTCCATGGATACAAGGGTGACTCATCACGGATGCTCTGAACAAGGGTGACTCGATGACCCTGCCACACAGAATAGGCCCAGTGGGGACCATGAAAGCATGAGTAAATGGCAGTTACTCATGAAGAAAATCAACACGTGAGACAAAAAGTTTCAAGGGAAGGTGGTCTCCAAAGTACAAGCATCATATATGAAGGAATTCGATTTTGAGAGGCGACGAAGTGACCCTTCATGGAAAAATGACTTCCTGGTGAAGTGTCAAATCATAAAAAACTAAGACCCATTATAGTACCTGATGAGAGATTTACAATGGTGCTAACGGTTTATCAAACTGAGCTACCATTGGGTGCAATGGGAAACATAAAAATTGTCGATTTTTCTATGAAAGAATGTTTTCCCTCCAATTTGAATTCATTTTCTAAGTGAGTTGTGGTGACTTTGTAGAGGAGGAAGAGGCCCTAAATCTCATGGAGATCGTAGCCTCGGAATTGGGAGCTGCGACTTTTAGGAAAGTGGCCTTACTTGTCTAAAGATGGCCTTAATTCTTCTTGGAACGTTGGTTCTTGGTGAAGAATTAAAGTAAGAGAAAGAACTACTAGAGGAGGTCTAGAATCATCCTCATGCACTAATTCAAACATGGGGACTATGTGGTAAGGGTAGTATGACATAGAGTAGAATATTTGAATATATGCTATCAAACATATACAATATGTGATGTGAATATGGCTCACCAGAGAGGTTGGTAGGACAAACTATCCAAGGAATGGGAGGATAATTGACCAGACTTAGATTTGGTGGGATCTTGTCTGAGACTTATGTTAACCAATTGAGAAGATGGCCAGGGGAAAACATCATGCCCCCAAGCATGGTATACTGCTAGCAAACATATGTGATAGAGGGTACTGATCTGGTATGCAAAGGTGGGAATGATGCTCCTTAGCTGGAGGAGTTTGTGAAGCGCCATTGTGTTTTGAGTGCTCGAAAAAGGGATTCAAGCATCTCAGACCAAATTGGCATGAGATCCTCTACATGATGATATGGAGATGTAGGGGCTATGTGCTCCCCAATATGCTATGGGCGTACTGGATGTATTTAGAGTGGTGGGCTCCAAATACATTTATTTTTATATGTCGATACATAATGTGGTTATGCATCTTTATATGACAATGATGGTTCACCATGTGTTGTGTTTTATGGTTGTCTTCTATGGTATGCATGTGATAAGTGCCAATCTAGAATGTTATTTGCAATGGTATCTACATAGTTATTCTGCACTCTAGGAACATGACTGAATGTAATGGTTTCAATTTCACGTACCAACAAGTTAACTCATAGATAGTTTCTAAGTAGGGCTTGGTTATGTACATGATACACACCATTCAATTGCATGACAAGTAGCAAGGAATCTAAATGAACATGAAGATGAAGGATGTGATGAGCAAGTGAATCGATTAGCAAACCTATCACTGCATCATATTCAGACTGGTTATTGGTGGCATATTCAATGCACACACCATTCAAAAGGACTAATGTATGCAAGGGGGTAAAAATGGCCCAGGTTGCCGAGGCTAGATTCCTAGAGAAGTGACTCACACTGTCAACATGACCGATATATGGTGAGGCTGATGGATCCATCTGAAAGGTGAAAAAGACAATGGATGAGATGATGCAATATACCTATCTTCATGGAAAAAATAAAGACACGCAAATCAAAAGGATATGCTATGAGAAAAATTTCTTGAGGTAGAGTGCATTGGGAGAATCATGAAGGAGATGGCTTTCAGGTCCTCGAAAAATATGCCCCCTTGCCTAAGTGAAAGGGTAATCAGGGGTAGACATAGCTTCCATGATGTCCTCATTAGAATGGAAGATGGGCAGGCATGAGGAACTGACTACATGATATGGCATCAATACTTGGTGTGTCAACTCGAGAAAGAAGGTTCACATATGCATCATCTTGAATGGTAGAAGACAAGCTGGTAGATGGAGGACCTACAGATGTTGAGACCTAGAATTTTGTCGAAAGAGGTTTTATAGAAGCGCGTGGAGAAACCTCATAAAGGTTTACCTACAAGGAACTCAAGGATGATGATAGGTGAAGGATATGACCTATGTTGTTCACCACGTCAACATCAGGGTATGGATCATGATGTTGGGACCAGAGTCCCCCTATTCTAGTTGACTAGGGGTACTAGAATTCACAGGTAGAGGAGTAGGTGTTCCACTATGAGTGACCTCATATTTGCGAAGTGCTTCAAGGCCATCGCAAAATTCATCGATATGAGGGAAACAATGGGAATAGTGACCATGATGATCACACAGGGCACAAGGGTGCTTTTGGGGAATTTTCTAAGTTTCTTTGGTGGACCTGGTAAGTTAACATGCACTTCAGGGATATTTGAGTCAGGGAACATTTCATGAACCAAAGGTTTGAGATGACAAATCTCAGGAAAATTATTGGTGGCGTGCCCAAAAAATTTACACAAATCACATGGAGGTGATGACTTTGGGGCCTTAGGGGCTCGAGGAGCTTGGGGAGCCTTGTCTTTTAGTTCTTTCCCCTTAGCTTTACCCCCTGGACAAATGCTTGTGCAACTGGAGTGGGTTCATGTTGGGGTTGTGATGGAACTCAAGCAATGACAGGGATTGTAGGGACCAATTGAACCGGGGTCAAAGCATGATAAGGTCATAGTTGACTAGGCAGAATGCTTGCAAGGGGATTGATGTACTATATTGGGATCCCCAAAGTCATGTTAGGAAGGACCAGCAAAGCCATGACAGGGACATAAAATACTCTTGTAGGGGGGAATAAGAAAGGTATCTGGCTTTCAGGGTAATGTCTCGACAAAAAAGCTCTTGGATGGTAGAGACCTGGAGGAACAGTTCTTGGTGGAAACATAAGAGAGGCACACATAGATGGAGGAGGTCCTAGGGGGTGGATCTAGAGGGCTTAGCTAGGATGGAAACAATAGGGTCTTGAGGAGATGGTTGTTGATCAGATATACTAAACTCTTTGAGAGAAGTCTGTGACACTTGTAACGTGTAAGCAATCATAGAGTTAGGCTCTAAGATGAGAGGGGGGGACTAGGGAAAGAACCTAGCAATGAGGAATATTTATAGACTCTGAGTGAGACACTGGTGAGAGGAGGTGAGGAATGCTTATCAAGATTGACGAGATAATGGACTCGAGGGAGGTCACGGATGTCAACCCGTAGTAAGTCAACTGATTGATGGTAATAATCTTCCCTTCATGGGGGAAGTACATCTCATGGAAACCTGCATATGTGATGACTGACATGGCATATGTGTAACTAAGACCTAAGAGAATGTTGTAATCTAAGGGGACATCAATAACCTCAATGTCGACATGGATAGTCTTGACTGCAAGGGTCACTAGATAGTTGCAGTACATGCCAAGGGGGTGGGAGGAGTGGCCGTCCCAAGCGCACAAAGTGATGGTGGAGGGGGACAACTCAGGTGATTGAAGTTGTTTCCATATGGTAATGGACATCACACAGGTGGATTCACCTTCATCAATAATACATCAGGAGATGATGGCATTATGGACTAGGAATAGTATCTAAAATGCAACGGATGAAGACAATGGGGGATGTTATGATGTATCAACTGGGAAGATGATCAAATGATCATCAGAAGGATCTATTACACCCAAAGAAGTTAGTAGAGATTTATTTTGAGATAGGCATGATTGGAGTACTTCTAACATTGACATGGTGGAAGGTGATTGCGCTAAGTCGTATAATATGTTGTATGTATGGGTAGGTCAGATAGAAGCCACATTACAATGTAATGGTCCCTTTGGGATCTTGGTAATGACCTCAACTTTAGGTTGAGGGATCTATAATGGATCATTTGGTGTCATAAGAGGCTCAACAGATGATTTGGTTTTAGACTCAGTGGCAGAGGAAGTTGTTGGCTTGTCATATGTTGGCATTATGGCTAAAGTGTTGTCCTTGATGGCAACCCATACAGGTGATGGATCACTGTACAACAGGTCAATAGCAAACATTGATGAACAACTCTCAAATATTGAAGAAAATAAGGAGTACGCAGGCACACCGTTCAAAAGATGCGTACATGCAGGCATATCTTATATAAAGTGCGTACATACCCGCAGGATACCCATTCATTGGGTGCGTACCCCCAGTGCACACACTTCAAGGCAGTTAAGCGCCCACACGTGGGGTTTCTCATGGTATTTAGCCAACGGTATTGGGTTATCATGGTTTTGGCCTGTGGTATTGATTATTTTATTATTATTATTGAGCCCCATGATCCTTGATTTGAGGAAGAGCTTGCCTATATAAAGCAAAGGAGATCATTTGGCTTAAGCATGTTTTTTGGTTGAATATCTTATGAGGGTAAGATCTAGTCTAGATCTAAATAAGGCGAATCTACTGATGGACTAAGATCTCTTCGGCGCATGTTCAGATCTGTAGATCTGACTGTCTGGGTTCTTTCT
>APFE030366435.1:214511-281313 GCA_000404065.3 Pinus taeda | reverse complement strand
TTCCATTCATTCACCAAAACCTCCTCTGAGGTTGCAAAAGTGCATGTTCTGAGGACAAGTTTTTGATAAATTTCTGGACCCTTCTCTAAATGCATGAGAAGGGTTTAAATACTACTAACTAAATAACTTATTTACAGAAATTGAGGATTCGGTTTAAATGACCGTCCTCTTTCTAAGCAAAACTCTTCTAAAATTAAATCTACTATCTAACTATTTCTAAATCTACTCCTTAATGTCGCAAGCATTCAATATTTTCCTGAGTGGAGTCGGCTGACTGTCTTCCGTCTTTGGTTGAGTTAAGCAAACAGAATCGGCAAGAGCTGGAATTATCTTCTCAATAAAATACTGATATACTTGAGAATCCTCCAATGACTATTTATCATTACCATGTATACCTGGTAAAAATCCCATTTCAACTTGGTTAACCCTTGGGCTGCTTCTGCTTTTCCTTCAGTCTTCTGTTTCCATTTGCTTCTATCGCTGATTTCTTGCAATTTTAGGGGCTCGCAGGTGACTGAGTAACTAGGGACCTTCCTTTTCGAACAATTTTTCTAAGCGCTAATCGCGCATGGGAAACTGCCTCTGTTTCTTGATTCAGGCTTCCCTGATGCGGTTTTTGCCTCTTGCGCCTTTTTCTCTCATTCGGTATAAAGCTCAAAATTTGTAAAAATAGTGATTTCGTGAGCTCTTGACCTTGAGAATTAAACTGTCTGTTTCTGGTATCAGCATCGTTCAGTACCCATTCAACCATGGTTGTATATGAGAAATCTGTGATAGATGCCTCAGAAGAGTTCCACGACTCTTTTTCTTCCTTGAGTGGATTAAGTGTGCCTTCCGAAATGTACATTAGAGCGCTGCCTTCCCTCGTAGTTTTCTACATAGTACCCTGTATAACGCTTCGTCCTTCTTTCCTGCAGTTTACATTGAGGTGGAAGTAATGATAAAAGACTAATGACAGGAAAACTTTTAAATGCCAAAGATATGCAAAACATGCCACCTTACGTGAGCTATTTCTTCGAAAAACACAACACCCTACTTTATTAACAACTGGCAATAACTCATTAATTCGCATTAAAATACATGACCAACTTTTGGCTGAAAAAGTTTTCTCGACTAATGATCTAGAACCAACTGCGATGGAGGGGTCCCGTGATTTTGCTTTGCGATGTCGCAGTATCGCAATA
The DNA here is from genome assembly GCA_000404065.3 of Pinus taeda. Classification (NCBI taxonomy): domain Eukaryota; kingdom Viridiplantae; phylum Streptophyta; class Pinopsida; order Pinales; family Pinaceae; genus Pinus; species Pinus taeda. Next base: position 280,129 of record APFE030366435.1, on the reverse strand, counting down.
TCTCAATGTCATCGTGTTGTTTTTTATCGCAAGGTCGCAGTATCGAAACATCGCAGCATCGCAACTTTGCGGTATCGCAGCGTCGCAATATCGCAGATCGTTATAATCCTTGTGTAATTCATGTTGATTTTTGCGATGTGCGATATGCGATATCGCATATCGGTGATTTTTTAAAGTTTTTCAATGTGAGTGTTTCTTCAGTGTATGCGATGCGATGAGGTTTCGCGTCGCAATCTTGCTTTTTGTTATTTTAACTCGTTAGAAGGTGTATCCTATCATTCTTTGCGCGATGCGATATCCTTTAAGGAGTGAATTTAATTTTCTTCATTATGAAACTTAGGTTTTTTAGATTTTTCAAGGTATTTTCCTAAGTCCATGATGTTGTAAGTTTCATCTAAAAAAGAAAATGTAACACTAACTGATTTTTTTATTTTCACTGAGGGTCCCCACTTATTTATTATTAGCAATAATACTTCATAAGGAGGGGGGTTGTTGGTGGCCACAACAGACTGCTAATTTCCTTGCATGGAAAAAGAGGATTGATCTACTTCTAAAAAAAAAGAAATTCTGGACTACATCAAAGAGAGTGTCAATGTTCCTGCTAAGGAAAAAAATCAAGCCCTAGCAAAGCATAACAAGGATGAAACAAGGGCTCAAAGGATTTTGATAGAATCCATCAAGGACCCTCTCATTCCTTACGTTTCCAAACTTGAAACATCTGAAGAAATCTATGATAAGTTGGTCGAGCTATTTTCAGTTAGAGATGAGATGAGAGACCAACTACAAGAACTGGGAGAAGTTATGTCAGACAGAGAAATGACGATTGTGGTGCTCAATACGTTACTTGAGGAATGGGGCAACTTCACATCAAGTATATATTCCAAGAAGGAAGCTACCCCATTGAATGAACTTTGGTCTGTATACAAAATTGAGGAGACTAGACTCAAAGCCAAAGATGACGTGGGATCAAAGGAGCATGAATTTGGTACTATGGCCAAGAGAAAAGGGAAATTTGGCAAGTTTGGTCCACAGAGAAAGGGTAAAAGAGATATGTCCAAAGTCCAATTATTTGGTTACCAAGAATATGGACACTATAAGAGGGATTTTCCTAAGTTCAAGAAGGACAACAATAAGAGGAAACGAAAAGAAGCCCACATTACCCATGAAGTGAAAGAAGAAGAGAAGAAGCAAAAGAAGGATGACCCTCCAGATCTCTACTATGATCGAGATCAACTTCTTCACATAAGTCTTCTTTAAAACTTTGAGTATCATAGGAACATGTAGAAATAGAATAGAATGCATGATTTATGAGAATGACATCTTCAGGAATACAGGAGTATGATGTAGAGATAACTCAAATGAAGATATTCATGTAGGAATGATGTAGCCATTGGAAAACCTCATCAATGCATAAAGATATGATCATGATCAAGAAGAATCGTCTTAGAAAGCCAATATCATCAATAGGAAGGAGTATTTGCAGAATGAGGACTATAAGGATCCTCCGGTGGAATCTTCAATAGAGGATTCATGACTTTCAGGAAAAGTAGATGTCTCAATAGAAATTCCACTTATGGGGATCCAAGAAAGGATGATATGTAGGTAAGGAAGTATGTAGCAAAACAAAGGAGATTGAGGTAATCTCAATCTAAGAAGTTGACAAAGGAAGATGAGATGATTAAGGAAAGAACTAAGATGAGGTATGCATGCATCTATGTTTTCAGTTAAAGATATGTCATCATTTGTAGTATGGGGAATTGCTTTGGTAGCATGGTCAAGGATAGGGTAGATCTATTTCATTGAAGAAAATGCATGAAGGGATGGTTCACTCAACATAAAAAAAATATCCTCATTTGAAGTGTGAGGTGGTTGATAAAGAAAATCTATAAATAAGCATATGAGATAAAGAGATCAGGGACAAAATAACACCATGGACACTACGAATCAAAATTCGACAAATTTGTTGAAGGCATCTCTCGGAAGAAGGCACGAGAATTATGACAAAGGAAGAAAAATATCAAAGGACCCTTGACACCTAGAAAGGCCTTGGAGAGGTGAAAATGCAGGATGTCGATGATTCAAGCCAACAAGATGTCATGATGGAAAGCCATCTCCTAAGTTAATATTTTATTAATGTTATGCTTTGATTTCTTGAATAATACCTGAATAGGTTCATGAAGGGCTACTGGAACAAGCGTTGCAAGTGTAAGTACAACTACCATTCATGTAGTGGATGGAAATTCCTGAAAGAAACATGATGAGGAAGAAGTAGCCATATGACGAAGGTTCCAGATATTTATCAAGAAGGGCACTTTCCATGGAGAAAGGAATGACATAACGAACTAAAAGTGAAAGTGATTGATGGCTAATGCCCTACAAAGAAGAAGCTCGAATGAATTTCATGACATCAAGGAAAGAAACTGATCAAGCAACTGAAGGACCCACAAAGAAGAAGTTGTTGATGGAAAGGAGAGTCCCTACTTAAGAGGGAGCTCTGACAAGTAACTAATTAAGAGGTAGCTTGGGCAAGTTCCAAGTCAAAGGGAGTTTAGGTACATCCCTTCATAGGAATGGGAATATCTTCCCTAGTTGATAGGGAGAGATAGATACAACATTCTTGTCTTCACTTAGTGTTGTGCCTATCAACAACCCCCCATTTATTTATGTTAGTAATAACATTAATAAATGAGGACCCTTCCAATAAAATCAAATCTTAGCATCTAGTCATCCCTTTTTATTTTTAGAATAAAATAAGATGTCAAAGTAGAACTTGCTAAAATCATGAAAGGACCTTTCTGTACTTAAAGCGCATAAAAATTCATAAACATTAAGTTTCCTAAATAAGCACCACATGATCAAAAATCCAAAGAATAACTTTGTACCTGGAAAGTCGTGAATATTAAAGTAAATCATGAAAAACCCGCTTTAAAGAAGATTATTCTCGCATCGCAAAAACAACTACGGCGGACCTCTATAAAAATTTGAATAATATAACACTTATTCACAAAGATTATCCTGATTATACACTATTTGCGAAATGCATGCATAATACATAACCTCCTCTACCATTGATCATCAATTTGCGGATTTAAAAAATAATAATCACATGCGCACATTGAAACATCAATCACACATATCAACACAGTATCTAATGGGGAAAGCATACAGCTGAAAACCCCTAACTATCTGTATATTATAATGATAGAGAACATGTAACATTACATAGTACAATACTCCTCACAAGTACTTAGTACTATCTCCACATGCTACACACAAAACTAGCTCAGATCTGAACAAGTCACGGGTTCAAATCTCCTCCACTGTTTGCCTGCCTCTACTGCGTAATCCAAGTTGAGAATAGATCATATCCAAGTTCGAATTCCCTTTGGCTTGTGCTACGCAATCCTCATTGGCAATCTCAATCAATGATTGTGCAAATCTCATGCATAACTATAGTCATAACTGATAGTAATCTCACCCTCTCACCCACCTCTAACACTTGTCTCCACTAAATTGTCTATGCACTGAGTTAACTGATGTATTCTTTAGTTGATTTATGAGTTAATAATTAGTGAATTAATTAATAATTAATTCACACCACAAATCACTAGTGTATTTGTCAGTTAGACTAAATACAACTAGTTCAACTAAGTCAAACTGAACACAACTCCAGCAACTCCTCAATCAACTCCACCAAACTCAATCACTTGAGTTCTAACTAAAGTCCATCATGAAATAGCTCAACTAACCCATAGGAAAAGCGTATTTCCTTCTGGCAGTTGCATGTGCCACATCCGTAGCTCGAATTGAAGTGCTGCAAGAGGATAAGATAATGTTTATAGTCCAAATATTATTAAGAGCTAATAATATTCCACTATTCTATTTTTTGACTGGCAGTCTAAAAATAGACTCCACCCATATGTCTAAAAATAGAGGTCCATCTATTTTTACCAACATGACCAATCATTCATAAATAGCATCCTGCAACTCATAAACCATGATCCATATGTCTAAAAATAGACATAGTTTAAAAATAGACTTTGCGCCAAAAATAGCTTGCGGGCCCACTTAGTGAAGGCGACTTCTTTTCACTAAGCTCCATCATCTTGTTGCATTTTCAACAACCTCCCTGATAAAAGTTACCCCATTAAAACGTGATCCACGAAATGCGAAATCATAAAATTCCTATAACCATCTCGCATCGCAGTTCCAACCATGCGGCATTACTTGATAAAGCATAAGGGGATATTATGAAATGTGATAGTACCTCGCATATCGCATATCACACCAACTCACATGGCGGTAGGTCTTAACAAAAAACAAGTTTTTGCGATATAGCGATCTGCGATATTGTGCAGAAAGGTTCAAAATCGCTTTAATCACAACTTAAAGGGCTCACGATTCTAGGAGAGTACTTCTCGACTTTTGATGTGAATTTATGAACATTAAGTCAAGCATAATGGTTCATTACTTAACATTTATTAAAAAAGATTACGATCAGTTGTGAAGGTCATTTGACGTAAGTTGATATCTTTTGAAGTGATTTAGAATTAAAGACCATTGGTCACCTTATTTTCGTACTCTCTATTGATTGTTTATGCATTTACTATCATTTTTATCATATTCTGCTTTCTACTTGTAACTTTTAGGAAGAACACAAAGAGCAGAATATTCGAAGATATGGTGAAGAAAGGAAAGGCACCACTTTTGAAAAGTCCGAAATGACCCCATTATTCACAAAATCTACTTGTAATCGAGATGCAGGGGCATCTAAGTGGGAAACTATGTATCAGTTATTGGAGGAAGAACAACCAAGAATTATGGAAATGACAGTTACAGCCGATGGACGCTGCTCTTCTGATGCTTCTTTGATTGAGCCTGCATGCTCATTCTTGCACTGCATTGCGGCAAGGCCAAAGATACTCCCTTACACTGACATGCTTAAATGGATTATAAATGATGCAGACATATCTGACACAGAATTTAACACAACAAGCCAGGAAGTCATGGGGTTGTTTACTCTAGACAACTTGAGGCTCATGTGCCATTTACCAGAAGCCCAGGCCATCTACAACAAGCACTTTGTCGAGAAGTTCGCTAAGGAGAATGAAGACTTGGCAGAATGTATGAAGCATTGGTCGAACAATGAGGAAAGACTCAATAAAGATAAAAACGGTATGTACGCAACCGATTCTCTTTGTTCCCCTTACTATTTTGTTGCTGCTATGTTATGTAGTCTATTTGGTAAACCAGACAACAACAAATTTTCATTAGAATGGTAACCCCTAATAGATGCAGCTATCAATGCTACAATAATGAATTGGGCTCAAATCTTGTCAGATAATTTAGCCACTGCAATTTTAGAATACAGAAGAAAAAGAAACGTTGCTTCGAGGGTTTACCCTCCATTTTTCATGAGCGCCTATGTTATGGACGCTATTTGTTTTGGCTCCAAATTTCTTGTTATGGGATGGAAGTGGACGGTTCAAAATCCACTTCCTATTCAAATTTATCACAGAGTCATGTGGGAATCAAATTTCGTGCCACATTTCTTCGAAATTTGCAATGGAGTTATACTCCCAATTCTTAAAAAAGAATCTACAACAGAGATGCCCCAAGGTCTTCCCAAGAAGCTAAAGTAGATATTCTCCCTGTAGTGAGATGGTTTGGGGAAGAATTTTTCATGGATATCAGAGTGTTTGGCAGTATTGCCTCACCCCATGTGCTACCTTTTTACGTCCCAAACAAACTGATGGCTAGGGAGATAGCCTACTAGACATGCGGCATGTGGGGGATGAGCAAAGTACTGAAAGATTCCAAGAAGGCCATTTGGCCTCAATTTCCTGTAACATGCGGAGCATTTGCATTGCATGACTTAGGACATGCTTTCAAAGAAGTTAATAATGTATTATCTTTACAACTACCCAAGTTCTCGGGAAGGCAATATGATCCCTTTGGTATTGTAGAAGATTTTACCACAATGGTTAAAATAAAAATATTTACCCATGAAAAGATTCCTTTGATAATGTTTTCCTACAGGAAAACACCCACAAAGAAATTTAGCATACGACAACAATTCTTTTTGACCAAGAACGTCTCCAAACTTTTGATAGTTACAGAAAACAGAGTTGTCTAAGGTCCCATTGGACCAACTACTCATTGAGCTAGAAAGAGAGCCTACGCCAAGTGTAAGCATAAGTGGAGATTCAAAAGAAAAATCCAAAACAAGTTCTAAAAAGGAATCCGTTGAAAAATCTGGTGGTAAATCTAAAAGAACATCAGAAAATGAACCCAGCAAGAGCGAAGAATCAATAAAAGACACAACGCAGTCCACAACAGAGTCTGATAAGCAGACTTCGTTTATAAATCAAGCTGAGGCCTCAACTCCCACTATAAAGCAAGCAAAGTCGTCTATAACTGATTTAGAAGAAGAATGGGAAAGTTTTAATAAGTTACTCAACATAGAGGAACAAAACGTTGAGCCACCAACAAAACCACAAGAGACGACCGCAGAAATGGCAATAGAAAGAGTTGTTAGCACTCAAGAAAGGGAGCATATTCCTATTGCTCCCACATCTGAAATTGTATTAAGAATAAGTCAAATTCCTCCTCTAGATATATTTTATAGCCCTCAACATAAAGATGTCGTTAGAAGGCAAACAGAGAAAAGAAAGTTGGATTTTTTGCTCGCTCCCGAGGATGAACCTCTGGATTTTCTTTGGAAAGACCCATCTATAGATCCATCGGCAAATCTCACTAGGCTCTCAAAGGTCGGAAGCACATAATCTTCAACAACTATTAACAAGGCGCTAGAGGTACAATCACTGCTTAAAGAAAAAGAAGATAAGATTTTGTTTTTGGAACAACAATTACAACAAGTCAACATCAATCAACAAGCAAAAACACAGCTGGCAAAACTTCAACAGATGCAATTGACACATCAAAGCAGTTTAGCTAGTAGAGAAGAACAATTACAAAGTATAATAGAACTGCATAAAGATGATCCCAAAATTGGACAGTTTGTCACAGGGGCACTTGGTCTCAATTCCCAGCTCTTGCAACAGAAAGAACTATTGTGCCAGAATATTTCGTAGTGGAATTCCCACTGCGAAATGAGGAATAATATTACAAATCAAGTCATGGAATTATGACTTGAATATGATTCAATTTTAAAGAAAGTCTCAGACTTCTTAAATTGGCATAAATCCAAAGAAGGGAAAAGAGCAGATATGCCCAAAATTGAGGAATCGCACAAAGAGATTTTATTTGCGAAATGGGATTCTCGGTTAAGGGAGGCAGAACAGGCAATGGAAGATGTGGCAGCAGTAATGAACAGTGTCATCGAATGCGTGAATGAAAATCTACACAAAGCTAATTTGGTAGCAGAAACCACCCCTCGCTTTCTTCCGAAAGCACAACAGCTTCAAGCAGTATGGAAACAAGCAGCTGAGGAAAGTGAAGAGGCAATTAAACAGGTAAACAGATTGAATTGGGAAGCATACTGGCAGTACCTAGTGAAACCACACAGTTAATGGATGACCTTGAAGTGCTTGATAACTTTTGCCGAGAAGATAGTTCCAACATTTACCAATGTCGTATTTGCGGGACAACTAAAAGTTGAAGTCGGCCAACCGACACTCTTAAAGTCGATGCTGGATATTTGCAATCTCAAGGATTAGATGCAGGATTAGTCATAGATACATTTTATTTATGTTTTTTTTTTTTTGCTTAAAATGAGGCAGGTTGTTTAGACCTCCTCATCTATTTTTGTAATATTTATTTTTAGATTTCATATATTAGTATTTAAACCCCTCTCATGCATTTAGAGAGGGGTCTAGAAATTTTATCAAAAACATTTCTTTAGAACTTGCACTTCTGCCCCACACTGAGGAGGTTTTGATAAAATTAATGCAACGAGATTTATTTTCTACTTGAGTTTAGCATCTGCTACTAAAATTGAACTTTTGTACTCTTAGTTTATGTTAAGTGATTTGAAGATGGATCGATATTGCTGGAGCTCATGAGTAGGACGTATTACAAATGGTACTTTTATCTCTTAATGTTTTTTACTTGTGTGTTAAGTAATAAATCAATTTCAGTTATTTATGTATGAAAGTTTAAATGTTTAGTTATCATTATTACACTTTTGTATGGTGATGACTTACTCTTCATGTTGAATATGTGAATGACTCTTTATGCGATATATTTCTCATATTGTTTCACCTAACTTTTTATACGAAACAATCATTCTTAAATGGATTCTCTTCTTATTGTGATTGAATGATCTACATTATCAATCAATTTTAAAAATCATTTTAGATCGCATATGTAAGCATTATTCCCGGGATAGTTCTTAAAGTTAGATGTTTTCTTTGATTATGATAGATTGCATATGATAGTTAGAAGATATATTAGATTTAGAACAAGTATTCACCCCATAAAACCCCAAAAATAAAAACATCATCCCTTTAGCACAAACATCATAAATAGATTGGGAAACTGGTCCCATCATCCCCAGTCGGAGCCACTATTCCAAACGGAAAAGGAGCTGCACTAAGGTCCGAACTGGGTGGTTATCCCCCTTGTTGGAGTCCTGATTTTTCAAGCCTTCAACACTTAGGAAGAAAGAATGGAGGATTGGGTAATCATATGGAATCAGATGCTCTTTGAGGATGTGTAGGGCATCCAATAGAAGAGTAGGAAAGAGGACCGATATTCTTTGATGGTTGGGAACCCAAGATAAGAATAGTCCTAGAAGATCATACTCAGTGAACACCTGGGTGAGTATGTACCTTGAGAGACAATGATGAAGGTGTCTATAGTCATTGGTGTCACCAACATTGTGCTCTGATCTATTGAGAGATAGAGCTACCAGTCAAGGCCTTTCTATGAAAACAATGTGGGCTACTATGATGTTATAAAAGATGAATTGCCAATCTAATTTCTCTTATGTGAATTCTTCAAATTGAAAATGTCCAAACACCTTGTAATGGTTTATGAATACCTCTCTCGTTAAGAGGGAGTGTTGAAGAAAGTGTAACTAGGTTTGGTCTTCATAAATGTAATCTTGATCTTTGTACTTGTAAAAGAAAAGAATTATTATTTTTTTAAATTGTAAAAATGAGTTTCTTTCTCATTGCATAGGTCAAGGACATGTTTGAGTGCTTCTAGGAAAGTCAAAGAGTGAATGTAATTATTGAAGACCCATGTGGGCATGTTACATTATGTAAACATATGTATTAGAGTCAAAGAAATATGTTTAGGATGATCCTCCAAAGCTAAGACATGTCTCCTCTTAAAGTCAACTCAAAGAAATGAATTTTGGTGCACTTAAAGTCAAGTCGGCCTCACTAGCTCAAGTCAGCCCAAAAGGAGGGACAAACTCCTATATATGGGGAAGTTTTCAACCGCACCATTAGACAATCAAAAATCTCTAAAATCAGCGAATAAGGAAGGACGAAAAAGAGGTGCGAAAAAGGAGCATTGAAGTGATTCTATGGTAGCGAAGAAGAGGGAAGAGAAACTGAGTTCGAGAGCATTGTTTTAGGGCTAATCTCTGCCACATGTGTGAAGGAAGAAGCGTAATTCTGATGTCATAACAAAACTCTAAGTGCAACAACATAAGAAGAGGTGTTTTGGGTGGAAAAGAGGCTCCAAACAGGCGTCCAACTCAAGCGAAGTAAGTCGCACCTAAAGCAAAGGAAAGAAGCAAGAGAAAGGGCCAAGTACAAGTCCATATCAGACACATGTGTGAAGAAATCAAACTTGCAGTAGGGTAAAGATGATCAACCTCTCAAATCATAAATATCCCTCAAGGAAGGTATCATTATCTAGTCCAAGTGTCAAGGAGTGTTGAAAATAGCCACAAGAAATGATAAAAAGAGAATCTAGTATATTCCAATTTTAATTTTTCCTTGAATTAAAATTGTGAATTAAATTCGAATTTAGTCTCACCAGCTGCTTGAAAAATAATTAATTAATTCATCTTGAGTTAACTAGTTGGATAAATTCAAGTTAGAAGTCTTTGCGAAGTCATGCAACAGTTATCCCTTAAATTAAGGAGATTATCCCTTAATTTAGGAGATAAGATTGAGTTATATTTGAGTTGTAATTAGTTATCTCAGTTTAGTGAGTTAAGTCCAATTAAATTATTTCCAAACTGTTTGAGGAACTAATTGTGAGTTCAGTCAGTTAATGCATGCATGCATCCAACTAGTGTACTCCAGATAACTGAAGATTCTCTCATCTGTAACTCATGCATGTCTATTCAGAGAAAGACCTAGTTGAGCGAAATGTCAAGGATAGGTTACTATCAGTTGCATGAGTTTTCCTATAAAGGAAACTCATCCATGCAAAAGGAATACGGTTCCCTTAGGATTGCGTAGTTCTGACAGTGTGTTAGAGGAGTGTGTGAGAGCAGTGTTACACTGGGTGAAGGAGATCATCCCAGAGGTAATTGCACAAGGAAATATGAGGCTTGGAGGGCAGAGGAGAAGGTTTGTGAGAAGTCTTGTTTGCCTGTGAGCTTACAGGATAATTGTACTGAGAGCTGGCTAACTGTGAGAGCTAAGGCTTTGTATTATTCTGATATATTTCCACCTTGTATGATAATAAAAATAGTGGGGTTTTTAGCTGAGGCTTTCCCCTGAGTATTTTCTGTGTTTAATGTGCATTGATTCTTCTTCTTAAGGTTATATGTGTTCAGCTCTGATTCAGCTCGATCTTTAAGCTTCCACAAGTTTGATGGTGGAAGAAGATTATAGTATTTTGCTTTGGTATATTGCATTATTCAGTTAATATATAGTTAGATTTTCTACATAGATATGAGAGGTAGATTTGTAGAGAATTTGTAGGAAATTCTACATGGTTCAGAGCTTAGTTTATCGGAGCTGTGAACAGTATACAACGAAGAGAATTTGAAGTTTGAAATTTGGGGTTGCAGGTGTAAATCGAATTCATATCATACAGTTAAAAAAAAAACGATATGGGACATTATGCGACCAATTGCCCATCGAAGAAGTCCAAGAAGGGATCCTTGTAAGGATCAGAAGGTGAGGCATTAGCCTCTCAGTTCGAAGTGGACTTCACCCTTATCGCATGCATAGTGTCATTGATGATGGGTTGTGTTTGGTATCTTGATAGTGGAGGCTCATTCCACATGACCGGCGATAAAAGTTTATTCAGTGCCTTGGAGGAGAAAGACCTCAAGATACGCATAGATATGGGTGATGGCGAAAGGTTTAGTGTTTCAAGTGTGGGCATGGTTTCTTTTCAGAGGGAGCATGGACCTCCTATCACCTTAACAAATGTGAAGAATGTGCCTAGACTAAAGAAGATCTTGGTATCGGTCGCGATGTTGGAGGACAAAGGCTACAATGTTGTCTTTAGTAAGGGAACGGTTTTGTTTAGACACATCACCATGAGACAGGTGAAACAAATCGGTTCATGAGTTAAGAACCTGTATGCTCTTGAAGTTCAAGATGCATGCAGAGCCTTGAGGACAAAGGCAAATGTTAGAGACTTGGTGGTTGAGAGGGAGAGTAAATTACTTCTCAACATGGAGTCCTAGAATAAGTCTCAGACAATTGTGGAGGAGCCACAATTAGAGAAGTGGGCCGAGGAATCACATGTAGCCATACCTCCAGGTGTGAGGTGGGGCGATGTGAAGTGATAGTCCCAAGAAGGCTGAAATAGGGGCAGGATCCTTGAGGTACTCAGCCTCTTTGATTAGACATTTCTACGGGAGCCCCGACGAGGAGTAGCAGGACTGGCTGAGTGGGTAGAGACGGATGCAGATGGAGCGATAGAGGGAGCTTCAACATCAGAGGGTGTTTCTAGCCCAACAGGGAGGTCATTTGGGAGACCAATTACTTACTTCTTAGTAACTGAGTTGCAGTGTAGTAGTGGGCAGCACGATGCAACATGATGAGAGGAGGGGAAGTGCAGATGTAGTGCTGGGAGAAAGGACCATCAATAACACAGATGCAGCAGGAGGAATCAATGGGATTGATGCAGTCAGAGATTAAAGTGACAGAGACTAGAGCAGTCAGATACTGAAGAGCATAGAGAAGGATTGACAACAGTGCAGAAAGGCTGAGTCAGCATAAGCACAGAGTTTTCAGTTGACAGAGGCAATATCAGTGAGAGACTTTGATGACAGATGCACCATACTAATTCAAGTTGGATGTTTTTTTTGTTTTTGAAGTTGCTAGAGCATCAACACTAGAGAGAAGCGTTGCATGCATAACATTCCAAAGGTTCAAGATCGAAATCAAGTTGAATTCCTTTCTTGTTGAGAGGGAGTGTTGAAAATAGCAACAAGAAATGATAAAAATAGAATCTAGTATATTCCAATTTTAATTTGTCCTTGAATTAAAATTGTGAATTAAATTCGAATTTAGTTTCACCAACTGCTTGAAAAATAATTAATTAATTCATCTTGAGTTAATTAGTTGGAGAAATTCGATTTAGAAGTCTTTGTGAAGTCATGCAACAATTATCCCTTAAATTAAGGAGATAGGATTGAGTTATATTTGAGTTGTAATTGGTTATCTCAGTTTACTGAGTTAAGTCTAGTTAAATTAGTACCAAACTGTTTAAGGAACTAATTGTGAGTTTAGTCAATTAATGCATGCATGCATCCAACTAGTGTACTCTAGATAACTAAATATTCTCTCATCAGTAACTCATGCATGTCTGTTCAGAGGAAGACCCAGTTGATCTAAATGTCAAGGACAGGTTACTATCAGTTGCATGAGTTTTCCTATAAAGGGAACTCATCCATGTAGAAGGAATAAGGTTCCTTAAGGATTGCACAGTTCTGAGTGTGTTAGAGCAGTGTTACACTGGGCGAAGGAGATCATCCCAAAGGTAACTACGCAAGGAAATAGGAGGCTTGGAGGGCAAAGGAGAAGGTTTGTGAGAAGCCTTGTTTTCCTGTGAGCATCCAGGAGAATTGTACTGAGAGCTGGCTAGCTGTGAGAGCTAAGGCTTTGTATTATTCTGATATATTTCCACCTTGTATGATAATACAAGTAGTGGTGTTTTTAATTGAGGCTTTCCCCTGAGTATTTTCTGTGTTTCATGTGCATTGATTCTTATTCTTATGGTTATATGTGTTCAGCTCTGATTCGACTCGATCTTTAAGCTTCCACAAGTTTGATAGTAGAATTAGATTATAGTATTTTGCTTTGGTATATTGCATTATCGAGTTAATCTACAATCAGATTTCTACATAGATCTCAGAGGTAGATTTGTAGAGAATTTGCAGGAAATTCTACAAGGAGAAGGAATATTGCGCAGTGAAGGAAAGGAATACACCAAAGAAGAGTTCTTTAAGGAGACCTAAGGTTTCTATAGTTTCCGGGAAAGAAAAAAAGCAAAGGAAGGTGCCATCAGTTTCCAGAAGAAGTGCGAAGGAAGAGACCAAGGTGCAGTGCAAAAGAAGGTTTTGATTAAAGAACATAAGTTAATGTAGAAGAGAGAGACTGTGTCTTGTGCTTGGAGGATATACTGGTCAAGGGTCTAGGCTTTGGCATTTTTCAATTGAAGCTTCAATAAGAGAAATTTGAGGAAGGGTTTTCCTCTCTAGAAGAGAGAGGTTTTTCCCTGGTTGAGAGCCAACATCTTGTGTTATTGTCTCTTTTGTTTTGGTAACTATTTGATGAAGTAAGAGAAAACACTCTAATAATAATAAGAGAAGATTGTTTTAATACGAAAAAGTAAAAAGTTATTCACAAATAGTTATCATCATCAGAAGAATCTCATTATACCCTAGATGCCCTATATTCTTCAATAATGATGTTTGATCTTACTACGAAGCTAGGCCTGCGTCATGAGAGTTCTACTCCTTATTACCCACAAGTGAATGGCCAAGTAGAATTTGTTAACAAGGTTTCAACCACCATGATTAAACAAATTATCGGGATTCATAGATGAGACTGGAACCTAATGTTTTTTCCAGCTTTGTGGAAATACCGTAGCACAACAAAAACTTCAACTAGTTTTACTCCTTTCTCGCTCGTTTACGGCATGGAAGCAGTTTTACCCATTGAATGTGAAATACGATCTTTGAAACTGGAAATTGAATTATTACCATCCACTTTTGCCAAGGAATAACGTTTCCTGTAATTAACACTTCTCAATGAAACTCATCGTGATGTTGCGTTAGCTAGCGAGGCCTAAAAGAAATGAGTTAAAGCAGAGTATGATCAAAATATAAAACCTCGTTCATATGTAGAAGGTGATTTAGTCTTGGTCTATGATCAAGAGCATGATAAATTAAGCACTAGTAAATTCGAGCCTATGTGGCATGGCCCTTATGTTGTTAAATGTGCATTGGCAAAAGGGGCCTATGAACTAGTTGATTATGACGGAATTCCTTTGCGAAAGCCCAAAAGTTGTCTTTACCTAAAGAAATATTATACTTAGATTGTTCGATTAAGAATTTGTATATTGTTGTACCATATTTTATGTGTGGCATTTTTTAGCAGCTTTTTATGGTTTTCCACTACTTCTCCTGCTTATCACGTGTTACACTTAATTTGTAGATATCGACGCTCCCTCAAACTTACATTGGCTTTGGTGATGGCGCTAGTCGTCGTACTCAAAATTTATCTTCTATAGCCTAGGTCATTTATTCGCCAACAGATGAGTTAGTTTCTATTCATGGGATATGCCTTCGTTGAACAATGAATAATATTGCAGAGTATAGCACAGTGATTGAGCTATTATCTGGCGCCATTTTATTTGGCATTCATCAATTGATCGTTAGGTTATATTCACAACTCATAGTGTTACATTTGAATGGTTTTTATTTAGTTAGAAGTGCTTCCATGTTAAGAATGTTTTTGCGGGTTCGTCTCTTGGAAAGAGAGTTTGTTTATATTAAGTATTAACATATTCCGAGAAATTTAAACACATTAACTGATGCATTGGCTAATTATGTGTTAAATTGGCATTTCTAAAACATCTGTAAAGAAATCAAAGAATATTCATCCATATATTGTACAAGATAGACAGAAATAAAAGTAGTAACTTTCATTAGGTAAATGTCTGTAAAAAGTCTAGTTTTTACAAAAATGTCATCCAAAGACATGTGGCCTCGTGGCCTTTATTTTCTGAACATGTCAGTACATTAGCAAAAAGTAAAAACATAGCCCTAAAACTAGTGACTACGCATGATGATGATCATGGTAGCATACAACAACGCGAGCTACTCGTTCGGGAACCCCCACAGTGTGCCTCTGATAGTGGAAAAGCAAGTCATCTATCCCGACATCTGGGATGTCCAAGGTTAACCACTCAAGGTTGCCCCTCTAACTCAGTCAATGCCTTTGTTTCTTGTGGGTTTGACACTGCGGGAGCTACTAGCTGCTCACCACGCCTATCATATTTGCATAACCATGTTGGTCTCACCGGGGTCACATCTGCATGATCATTACAGACAATTAGTTTTGGATGCCAAAAATAAACAAACAAAGTGTGAAGTTTTAATTAGATTGCCCCACTACATCCCAGCTGGCAGAGGCATATCTGGATCAACTGTGTAATCCATGCATGCATATGGAAAGTCTTCAATCATGATGATTTGATTTTCTAGCCACTCGACTAAGTCAAGAGTATACCATATAGTTGGTCCTTCACCACGTCTGTGACGTGCATTAAGTGTAACCCATTTCATCATGCGAGGGTCTCGAGCTCCTCCTCTCTCTATAGCTACCTGTGGAGCGAGAAGAGGGATCTGTTCTAGAGTGAATGAGATGACAAAGGCACCATACCCAAAGTTTTTTAGTTTTCCTTTTCTGACTCTAATTAGTTTCCCTTTCATATTGGCAACTATAGCCTTACTCTAGTTGAATATAGTAGGTTGCAAACACTCTGCGGGGGTTTGCTTCTGAGCCTTTGTAAGCAATTGCAGAGTTGCACTACCGCATAGTCGTGCAATAGTGAACCCGATAAATTTCATAGGAAGCCTTCCTATGGTTTTAATGTCAATTCTCCCATCTTTGAGAGCAACTCCATCAGTAAAATGTTGTATCAGATAGGTGGCATTGGTTTCACCGCCTCGCCTATGCCCATACAAAAAAATTTCTCCCCCACGACATGGAAGCCCAATCAATAATTAAATGTCATTAACATCAATGATGAGCCTATGGTATCCAACTAAAAAACATTCTTCTTGGACATTCTGCTTTCCTACCATCCACTCTAGCAAGTCTAGTCGGGCCTTTATGCTTGGAATGGTGAAAAACTTGTGCAAGCCACATTTTGTTAATGTTTGTATGTGTAGAATTTCCCACTCTAAATCACCTGATAATGCAATATACTAAAGCAAAATACTTGTTCTAGCTTAATTGATTTTGAGCAAGATCAAATAGAACACATATAACAGAGAATGAGAAATCAATCACACATGAACACAGAAGAATACTCTGGGGAAAGCCTCAGCTAAAAACCCCGATCTCTGTATTATCATACAAGTGGAAATATCTCTAGATTACACAAAGCTTTAGCTCACAAGCTATCCAACTCTCAGTACAATCCCTCAATGCTGCTCATAGACTAAATAGACATAACATATGCCTTCCCTCAATCCTCCAAGCCTCCTATTTCATTGCGTAGTTTCTCCTGGGTCCTCTGGTTCCACCGTGTGAATTGACCTCTCACACAAACTCACCAAACTCAGAAGTACTGCGCAATCTCCAAGGAATGAATTCCCTTCTGCATGCAAGAGATATCCTCAAATGGAATATTCTGCAACTGATAGTACACTGTCCCATCATCTGATCTCAACTGGGTCTCTGACTGAACTGACATGCATGAGTTATTTATGAGAGAATATTAAGTTATCTGAATTGCAGTAGTTACATGCATGCATGCATTAACTAACTGAACTCACAATAAGTTCCACAAACTGTTGAAACTAATCTAATTGGACTTAACTCAGTTAACTGAGCTAACTAATTACAACTCAAAGTACAACTCATCTTGATCACTTTAATTAAGGGATAACTGATTAACTCAAGCTGAATTAATTAATTATTTTTCAAACCGCTGCTAATATCAAATTCAAATTTTAGTTCTCAATTTTAGTTCAGGGACTAACTAAAATTGGAATGTATCTCAAAATGTTATTTATAGCAATGTTATTTTTAGCACTTCTATATTTAGCATTTCTTGTTGCTATTTTCAGCACTCCCTCTCAACACTCAACAAGAAAGGGATTATCTGTCACCCCAATCTTGTCTCTGTGGAACTCGAAATTGCATTTTGACAATGCCTTAGTCAAAATATATGCATCTTGTTCCTCGGTCGAAACATACAACAACAACATGATCCTCTTCACCACACAGTCTTGAAGAGAATGATATTGGATATCGATGTGCTTGGACTTGTCATGAATTACTGGATTCTCATAGAGTTTGATACGACTCTGATTATCACAATAGCTTGCAGTTGGATCCATCTTCTGACCAAACAATCCAACTAGAATTTTCCGCATCCAAATGGCCTCACATGCTGCCTGACTGGTAGCCATGTATTCAGCCTCTGTTGAGCTAAGTGCAACTGACCTCTGTTTCTTGCTGTACCAAGAAACTGTAGTTGAACCAAGGTTGAAAATTCCTCCTGAAGTGCTCTTCCGGTCTGATGGACTCCCTTCCCAATCTGCATCTGTGAAGCCCTGAAGCTTCACTCCCTTTGTCTATCTGTACCACAATCTATACTGAGATGTGCCTCTGAGGTATCTCAGCACATGCTTCACTACCTTCAAAAACAACTTGGTAGGTTGAACCATAGCTTGACCCAACTAGTTCACCGCAAAGCACAAATCTAGTCATGTGTTTACTAAATACATCAATGAACCCACAAGATGCTGATAAACAATAGCAACTACTACCTCACCTGAAGTAGCATCCTCCTTCCTCCAGTTACCAGCTAGAGGAGTCTGAATGGGCTTGCACTTCTCCATGTGGAATCACCTGAGTATCTCATTGTCATACTTGCCTTGAGACACAAACACTTCCCCATCCTTCTGCCACACTTTCATGTCTATAAAGTAGTGCATAAGACCCATGTCTTTCATCTCGAACTCTCTTGCAAGGTCCTCCTTACAGGACTTGATCAACTGATCATCACCTATCAATATCAGATCATCAACATAAAGAACAATGATCAATGGCTTACCTTCTACCATGATGTGGTAATGGTTCGCATCTACTTCACTCTTTATGAAGCCCAACCTGGTGAAATAGCTGCCAATCCTGGTGTACCAAGCACGAGGTGCTTGCTTCAGCCTGTACAAAGCTCTCTTGAGTTGGCACACATGCGACTCATGATCGAAGGTCTCAAATCCTTTCGGCTGCTTAATGTACACCTCTTCCTCAATCTTCCCATTGAGGAACACAGTCTTCACATCCATCTAATGGATCTTCCAACCCATCTGAGCTGATAGTGCCAACATCGATATGATAGATGAGTACCTTGCTACAGGAGAAAAAGTTTCATCGTAGTTGATCCCCTCAACCTGTGAGACACCACGGGCAACAAACCTTGCCTTATGTTTCTCAACACTCCCATCAGCTGCTTGCTTTACCATGTAAAGCCATCGGGAACTCACTACTGACTTGTCCTAAGGTCTTGGGAAAACATCCCAAACACTGTTCTGAATGATGGAGTCATACTCCTCCACCATAGCATCAACCCAGACTGGTTGCTGCACTGCTTCCTCAAAAGAAGAAGGTTCGGTCTCTACACACTCCCCAACCAGGGTCATGTAACCAGTGTACCACTCGGGTGATCTCCTTTGTCTGCGCTGAGAAGATGGCTATCCCACATTCTCTCTCACAACCAACATCAACCTGTCAACTTCCCTTGAGCGTTTTTTCCCATCTCTGGAAGAGTCTGCATGAGTGGATGTCTCCACTACCAGATTCTCTGCATGTGGTTGCTCCGCATTAGTTTGAGGCTCCTCCTCCTTAGGAACCAAAAGTTTCTCCTCTACATGCAACTTGAGCTCCCTCTCAAGTGATATTCGCATGGCTTTTTGCTCGTCGAACTTTAGATTTCTGCGTACCACTGTCCTCTCACTAGTAGGCAAGAACACTCGATAGCTATGGGGTGTATTAGTGTATCCCACAAGTATCGTTGGATCTAGCTTCTTCTGAGCATCTTTGGTCACATGGCAATAAACCGTTGATCTAAGGATCCTGAAGTGACTCACATCTGGTCTCTTCCCGAAGAAGGCCTCCATTAGTGTCTTTATCCCCAATATACGATGCAAACTTCTATTCTGCAAGTATAATGTTGTATTGCATGCCTCAACCCACAAATGAAGTGGTAGGCTTTGGTCATGCAACATCGCTCGAGCTACTCCCACAATCGATCTGTTCTTCCTTTCGACCACCCCATTCTACTGTAGGTTATGGGGTGCTGTCAACTCCCGTTTAATTCCTTCTGTTGCGCAGAAGTCCTTAAACTTTTGGGAGACACACTCTCCACTATTGTCACTTTGCAAGGCCCTTATTTTCTTTCCAGATTCTTTCTCTGCCAAGGCTTTGAACTCACAAAACCTTGAGAAGGTTTGATTGTTCTTCTGCATAAAGTAGATCCAACATCTACGAGAAAAACCATCAATAAAAATAGCATAATACCTTTGTTTAGTGGTGGAGGTTGTAGAGAATGGTCCACACACATCTGTATGAACTCGCTCCAGGATTGCTCCAGCTCTATTGTCTCGATCCTGAAAGGAAGATTTTGCATACTTACCCAAGGTACAACCTTTGCATGTATCCGTTTGCTTCAATTTTCCCTTGGGAAGTCGGGTAGAGATCTGCTGCATGATCTTCAAGGCCCCATGGTGCAAATGGCCCAATATTCTATGCTCTAGCTCGTCAACATCTTGGCTCTGCACCAACTCTACTTTGGAACTCAATGCAGCATAGTTGTCTACCTCCAGCTTGTAGAGAGTCTTTACTCGAATCCCAATCCTCTTGGTCTGTCCAGTACCGATATGCCTCAGGAATGCCTTTCCTTTACTAAAGACTACATCATAGCCTTTGTCTTCCAGCATAGCGATGGACACAAGATTCTTCTTCAGACCCGGTACATACTTTACATCAGTTAGGGTGAGAGCAGCTCCATGCTCCCTCTGAAACACAACCGTACCTTCACCTGAAACACAGTACTTTCCATCATCACCCATCTCAGTGCGCATCTTTAGGCCCTTCTCCTCTAAGGTACTAAAAATATTCTTATCATCGGTCATGTGGAATGAAGCTCCATTGTCCAGGTACAAAACACACGCCACCATCGATGAAACCATACATGCGATGAGGGTGAAATCCAATTCGAATTGTGAGTCCAGTGCCTCACCATCTGATCCCTTTGAGGATCCCTTCTTGGATTTCTTCTATGGAAAATTCGTAGCATAATGGCGCACCTCATGACAATGAGGGCATATCACTTTCAATTTGTCAATCTGCTTCCCACCATGGGAAGAACTTGATTTGGAATGGGATGCCTTCCCTTTCCCTTTCCTTGCCTTACTCACTAAGGCTAGATTTTATTCATCATCTTGCTTTGATGAAGATCCATCTCTGGTGCTTCTCCTTATCTCCTCCTGCATCAGATCCAGCCAAAGTCATTCCCAATCTGACAGTTTCTCTCTTCCATTTACCGAGTCTTGGTAGCTATGCCAGCTCTTAGGAAGACCGAGGAGAGCAAGTCTCACCATGTCATCATCGACTGTCATGATCCCTACACTTCCAAGCTCTTCCCTACAGGTGGTGAGCTTGTTCAGATATGTAGAGACTGTGTCACCCTCTTCACACTTGATTTTCTGAAGCTTGTCTTTTAGGGCCAGCTTCCTCTAATCATTGTTGTTTTGATATAGATCCTTCAATGTTTTCCACATTGAAAATGGTGTCTCCTTCCCAAGGAGACTCGAGACAATGTGGTCTTGAACTCCCTCTAGAAGGCTCCTCCTTTCTCTAGCCACACATTTCTTCCATTCCGCCAATTCTTGGGCATAGTAGCTGCTAGCTTGGGAACTTCTTGATCAATGAAGTCCTTCAAACTGTTGTCCTCTAATACCGCTTCCATGTGATCCTTCCAAGCTATATAATTCGAGCTTCCATCTAGGGCATACCCGAGTCTTAAACCGTTGAATGCCATTGGTGAAATTTGAGATGTGATAAGAATTCAATTTCTATAATCAGGAACTTCAAAATTCGAACTTCTCCCTTCTTTGTATATTGTTCTCCAATTTGATCACCTTTGCTCTAATACCATGTAGAATTTCCCTCTGTATATCACCTGATAATGCAATATACTAAAGCAACATACTTGATCTACTTCTACAAACAAACTTGCAGAAGCTTAATCGATTTTGAGCAAGATCAAATAGAACACATATAACAGAGAATGAGAAATCAATCACGCATGAACACAGAAGAATACTCTGGGGAAAGCCTTAGCTAAAAACCCCGATCTCTGTATTATCATACAAGTGGAAATATCTTTGGATTACATAAAGCTTTAGCTCACAAACTATCCAGCTCTCAGTACAATCCCTCAATGCTATTCATAGACTGAATAGACACAACATATGCCTTCCCTCAGTCCTCCAAGCCTCCTATTTCCTTGCACAATTTCTCCTGGGTCCTCTAGCTGCCACCTGTGTGAATTGACCTATCACACATCTCAACAAACTCAGAAGTAACTGTGTAATCTCCAAGGAATGAATTCCTTCTGCATGCAAGAGATACCCTTAATGGAATATTCCTGCAACTGATAGTACACTGTCCCATTATCTAATCTCAACTGGGTCTCTGACTGAACTGACATGCATGAGTTATTTATGAGAGAATATTAAGTTATCTGAAGTGCAGTAGTTACATGAATGCATGCATTAACTAACTGAACTCACAATCAGTTCCACAAATCGTTGGAACTAATCTAACTGGACTTAACTCAGTTAACTGAGCTAACTAATTACAACTCATCCTGATCACTTTAATTAAGGGATAACTTCCTCAATCAAAGGGAAAATTGTTGCATGTCTTCACATAGACTTCATGTTTGATTTTTCTCCAACTAATTAACTCAAGATAATTTAATTAATTATTTTTCAAATAGCTGCTAAGATCAAATTCAAATTTTAATTCTCAATTTTAGTTCAGGGACTAACTAAAATTGGAATGTATCCTGAAATGCTATTTATAGCAATGCTATTTTTATCACTTCTATACTTAGCATGTCTTGTTGCTATTTTCAACAGTATGGTCTCTCGGTGGTTTAGAGAAACTATGTCATTTTATTCATGCTCACGTCCTCTCCACTCCATCTTTGCGGCTCAAAAACCTTGCAAACAAACATAAAAGATCACTATTGGGACTCTATTTTGCCTTGCTTTATATCACCTTTTGCTCGAAATCACTCATGCTTTTGTTTAGCTTGACTAAGTCATTGTCATAGTTTTGTGCATTCTCGGAGATAATAAGTATTTACTATTCCTTTGTTTTAATGTGATTTAAACATTAAAGGCATATTTAATAATAGTTTGTGTGTTTGCAGGTTTACAAAGTTGGTCATATGCCTATTCTGATAGAGGTGAAGTTCCTGCACCACACATTCTTGCACTAGTACCAGTAGGATTCCTGCACCACACATTCCTGCACCAGTTCAGATTTTACAACTTCCACCTGAATTCGTAGTAGTTTCCCGACAATCGATTTACTTCTCGATTTTCACACTGATCGTTGTGAATCTCAAAAGTCTGAAACATGGGTTTTTTTTCCCAGTATAGGAAATTGAGTAAGATGCAAGCCATTTTCCAAAATGCGTAATGGTTGAGGAGATACGAAGAGGTCTTTGGAGGTAGTTTGTTAAAAATACCAATTTTTCCAGAAATCTAGAAAACGCCCAAATTTGGAAAATTTGTATTAAATCTCTATTTTTTTAATAGGGGAATGGTTGTACTGATATTCTATTTAATTAGAATTAGTTGGGATGAAATCCCCATGATTGTTTACAAAGGATACGATTAATTATCATGTAAACATATTATAAAAGGAGAAGCGATTATGCATGTAGGGGGGAGAGGCGGTAACAGGACTGTGTTTCTAAACAGGAGATTGTACCTTTTGTTATTGCCCAAATCTGGGTTGGACTCTGTATTTCATGATGTACTTTGCCTTTGCGAATTAATAGGAATAAGGAACTACACCTCATGCTTTTCGAATCTTATTTGTTCCTTTAAACAAATGAGTCTGATTTGAGTTACTGAGCATCATTTTTATTCAAAAAGGGAAATGCGCTAGTTGGCTAGGACCTAGCCAACCCAATGCGTTTACCCTATTTCATTTCCTTGTAATTTGTGTTTACATTATCAAGTGTGATTTAATTTCCAGCACATTCACTCCTGTCTGAGTGAAAGCAAATCCGTTGTGTGAAGTAGATAAATTTCCTTTTCCTGCAATTCCGTTTGATTGGTTTTCCCTGCCTGGTCCAAGCAAGAGAAATGAACCTGCACCAGTGCACGTTGGTGTGATATTTCCTTTCCTACAATTCTATTTGATTGGTTTTCCCTGCCTAATCCAAGCAGGAGAAATGAACCTGCACCAGTGCACGTTGGTGTGATATTCCTTTCCTGCAATTCCGTTTGATTGATTTTCCCCGCCTAGTCCAAGCAGGACAAATGAACTTGCACCAGTGCACCTTAGTGTGTTGTAGCAAGAATTTTTAGCTTACTTCTCGTAATCTTCTTTTCTTTCATTAAGTGCTTATGACAGGATAAATGTATATTGATTCTTTCTTCATTATTGCATTCTGTTAAGATTAGGAACATTCACTTTTTATGTGTGTGATTTAATTTGACACCTGCAATAATTAAGCACTCATTTTAAGAATTAATAGCTAAGTGCAGGAAGCTCTGATCAGGTGCAAGAACTAGTTTCTTTTTATAGGATCTGAGTGCTCTAAACCCTGGAAGTTCGAGCCCTTGCATGAAGTAAAAAGACTTTGGTAAAGACACCATTTATACCTCTTGCATAAATCTCTGTTCCTGCACTAGTGTAAGCAGACTGCGATAGTGCAGGACAGATTAGTGCAAGAAGGAAATCTCTAAAGAAGCAGGTTTAAGGGCCCATTCTATGAGACTACCAAGTGTCTCTACTAAAGAAAAACATAACACATACTCAGTAATTAAAAATTGATCAGTTGGAGTGATTGCCTTTTTATTTTGATTCCTTTGCAAATGCATTCTTTCAAGTTCAAGCACTAGATTACTTTGATGATTCAGTTATCTTTTACTCTTTCAATTTTGCAAGATTTTCTTTAAGAAAGTAGGAATTTCTATCAGGAAAATTCATACCATCTCTAGCATTGCCTATGCTTCGTCTCTAAGTTTACGAATCCCCCGAGTTGACAACTAAGTGTTGAGGAGTTTGCTTAAGTGCAATTCCAGCACCCAACAATCACTAGAAACAATCATGGTGAAAATTTGGAAGAAATTTGAGCATTTTCTATTTTATTTTTTATGCCCTCGGTGTTGTGCACAACCGACTCTCTAGAACATTGCGTATGTGCATGATTGCCTCCTTAGAAACCGCGCACATCGCGATTTTTAGTGTGAAAAATACAGTTGATGTGTGCAAGCCTGATAAGGTTTAATTGTGCACATCAAGGGTGATTTTCAATTTGAAAACCCTCCCCAAAAAAACAAAATACACGGTGAAATGAAAAATGAAAACCATGAAAATGAAGATCTCAGAGAGGTGATTTACCTGGAGAAGATGGCTAGCAATTTCGTCCAATGGTTTGCCCACAATCTGCCTCTGCAATTCTTAGTGAAAAATGAGCTTTTTCACTCCCAAGGAGTAAAAAACACAAATGGTAATTTTTGCTTTTCTTTTTTTTTTTTTTTTTTTTATAATTTTTTAGACCTATTAAAATATTATTTTTTGCCTATTAGCCCTTAAAATCCAAATTTATAATGTTTTTTCACTTTTTTTTTAGCAATGATATGATTTTTGAGTTTAAGTGTGCAAACCACAGGTTATTTACGCAAACAAATCCTTTTGGCATTGAGTATATCTTTATCACTTTTCAAACTCATTAAAACTTACGAAAGAGCAAAACCAAGGAGTTATCTTTACACCCTTTTCAGACTCCCTAAACATGAAAATATCATTGAATACTTGATTGTTCAAGCTCGTAAAAATAAATGAACAACCGTTTATTAAGTATAAGATTACCCCTTTTACGGACTGAACTAGACTATTTACGAAAAAGGTATACGTTGACTAATCATGGTCAATAGAGTTCTATCCTGCATTATTTTACCCCTTTTTCGGGCTTGAGGGACTCGATTTACAAAAAATGAAATTGTGGAGTTTACTTATGTTTTTCTCTTGACTCCCCAAAACTGAAAAAGTTCGAGCTTTACTTTCTTTGGGCTCGTTAAATTTTTACGTTAAATGAACTGCACGAGTTTTATTTTTGTGTCTTTTTAAACACTTTAAATATGAAAATGACATCGAGTCACCCCTTCACTGGACTCGTAAAATCTAAATAGTGCAGGACTCGTTAAGCATGACGAGACCAAACCACTCCTTCCCAGGGTTCATTAAAAATACTTTGGAGGACTGATCCGAAGGATGAGCTTATAGGACAAGCATATGTTATCCTCCTCGAGCTTGCAAAAAATAAAGAGGTACTTGCCAGTAATGGTGACAAAAAAGTGAGAGAACCTTTGTTTTTCATTTTATAAAAAGTAATATGTCGCTCTTGAACATGACACTTTGTTAGCTTTTGTGTCCGAGTTGGGAAATCCATTTGCCTCTTAATTGACCATACCTCATTGAAAGTTTTCAGTTGGTTTGGGTATATTTTTTGAGTCAAATGTTGCCAAGTCAAAATGTCATGTCGCCGATATGTTCAATAGAATTCCAAACTCAATGAAATTACTTTTCCACTCATGGCCTCCAGTCACGTCGACCATCCCTCATCTAGTCCTGGATTACTCCAAATTATTGTTCTTCAAAACATGACACGAGTTTCATGGCGTAGGCCCTCCCGTGATAGATCGCTTCCTATCGACTTCATCTCACTATCTAAGATGTTGATTTACAAAACTTCAGTACCTTGAAGTACATGCCTTAAAGGAAGGTTTTTCGCCTTCAACAACAAGTTCTCATCATTAACCTTTGATCAAATGATTCTATGGGTTTTTGACATCAGCACATCTATTCGCACTTCATAGATCGTACTGGAAGTACCTTGAGAGATATTGTCATTATTGGTGGTTTCTCTTGCACTTCTTAACGGTTCACATCATTAACTGATAATCAAGTGGTTTCTACCATGTTCAACTACGAGACATTCACTCACATGGCTAGATTCGTACTATGGATCGAGAGATGGATATCAAGATCCCAGATCTAGTTTCATCCATCTAGGTTGCATGGAGTTATTAAATATTCATGATTGTAAACATAGATCCATTGATGCCTACGTCCATACTATGTCATCTATTGACATGGATCTTCAGATGTATTTATGTATTGGTTCATTGAGTCATTTATGATATGAGTATGAGAATGCCTACCTCAGATATGATTATATATTTCATTATACATTTGTTTGATTGTTTCAGATCTCTAACTGTAGTCTCTAACCCAAACCTTGGCATGATAAAGCACTTCAGTCATCAAATATATCTTCTGACTTTACACTTTAGGGGGAAATTAGTTACACGTAATTTTGTCGCATTAGGAAAATAACCATCGGTTTGGATCTTTCGCTATCCACAAATGTGTCCCAAAGCATTCCCATGCAAATTAGAATCCAAATTATCCCAAAGAAAGTGGAATACTTGGATCCCATGGTTCAAAACCCTTTTTTTGGCTTCCTACATAGTTCCCTAGTCAATTTTTGCGCATACACGAAGAGTCCATTAGGAACTATGCATAAGTACGCACTATCTTACACTGTGATCTGCAAACATGACTTAATGCATGTAAAATTAAAAATTATAAGTCTAGAAGCATTGTTAGTCATATCTATCCCAACTAACAAGCTTTGAATGGTTTCCTATTCAACCCTGATCCCTCCCATCATGGAGCTACTCCCTCTCTTTGTTGAACCACTATCCCACCATTAGTGGATCTCATCCCTTGGAAAATGGATCCCAAACTTCCCACTCTTGGCCTATAAAGTTAACACGGGCCTAAGGAGGAAGGGGGACTATTGGAAGTAGGCTTATGTTGTAGGAATAAGTTTGGAAGGCTATTCATTTAAGGATAGGGTTGGGGATTGTGGGAAGGGACTTGCAACATCAAGGCTTCATGGTTTTAAGACTATTCTCCATTTTATTAATATAAAGGCAACTGTTCTTTCTAAATTACATCTTTGTTGATACAATTTGCAGGATTCCTTAATCACCTACATAGATTGTGATTGCATATTGATCAATTTATGATACATGATTGGATTAATCAGTCCATTTACCTCTTACGCTAGATATTGGATGCTTTGATCTCGTGTATGTTTCTATCTATGCAGATCTTCATTAGGACAACATGGAGTAGTTATGGGAAGTGATTGGGAGATCTCTAAAGCATCAAGGAGGAGAGGATGATCAAAAGCTCTAAAGGGAAATTCATCAATCATTTCGATTAAACTGTAAGTGGCCTCTATCATAGTATTTGTTTAAGTAAATCATAGTCTGGAGAAAGGTAGAAATTCCTGGTTGTTTGTTACTAGATTTCTCTGGAGTCTAGGGAGATCGTTCTTGTTTGCAAGAGGGTCAAGTCCACATAACAACATGTTAATGGTCTTGTCACTAAACCTCCAAAGGAATAAGCTCAAGCTCTAGTTGAATACATGAAAATGGAAATAAGGGCTCAAAGGATTCTTATAAAATCCATCAAGGATCCCCTCATTCCATATGTAAGGTTAGATACATCAAAAGAAATCTATGAGAAATTAGTGGAATTGTTCTTCATAGGCACCATTAGAGAAGTCATATATTTAAGATCTGAGTTGTATAAAATGAATGCATCTCCAGAAGGAAGGAAGCAACCCCATTCAATGAATTGTGGTCATTGTGTAAAATTGAAGAAACCAGGTTAAAAGAAAAAAGTGATGTGGGACCAAGCAAACAAGTTCAAGAATTTGCTGCCATGGCTAAGAGAAAAGGAAAGTTTAGAAAATTTGGTCCTTAGAAAAAGAAGAAGATCAATATGTCAAAGATCCAATATTATGGCTGTCAGGAATATGCATCTATCTTGTGTTTAATTAGTTGTCGTAAAGTCTTCTTCTCAAGCATGGTTTCCTCGATTTCCACACTTTCAGTTAACATTCAAATCATAAATGGCTAATCACTTCTACATCAGTTTTAGTTTATGATCATTTCAGATCAACCATATCCACCCACACCATCTCCATCTTCACCTCCACTACATATACCTTCACCCACACCGCCACCACCTCCACCACTGTTCAACATGGCAAATTCGTTAAAATTGCCCGTTTTTAAGGGCTTGGGGAATGAGGACCTGGACCAATTTTGGTTCGTTGTGAAGGCTGTGTGGGAAGCCTAGGGCATTGTAGATGATCAGATGAAGAAAGATACATTGGTTATTGCTTTACAGGAATGCGTGCTAACATGGTACACTAAGTATTATAATGATAAGCTGATGGCTGTGTTGACGGACATTCAGACTACGCTGAATAAGGAATTCAATAGGCCCAAATATGAAGCGCAATTGATCATTGAATTTAAAGAAATCATGATGAAGCCTGGCGAGACACTTTAGGAGTTGGATCATAGATTGAAGTGCAAGGTCTGTGAAGCTAACATGAATCTTATGGATGGGCAACACCGCAAATGGTTTGTGGCTTCACTCTTGCCTCACCTGAGGGTTGTTTTATCACAACAAAATATTTGGACCCAGGCAGAGGCCCTATAGATTGCGATGCGATTACATGAGACACCAATTCAAGATGTTGATTTAGGAATTCAGCAGATTCACACAAAGTTGCAAAACCTTTGCCTAGAATTCCAAAGTCTGAAGAAGGATAGAGCGACTTGGTCAGAGGTGCACGAAGAGGCTTGGTGTTTGAAATGTAAAAGTCAAGGGCATGATAAAGATCATTGCCCTGTCTTCATGAATTATGTTGCAAGAGGAGGGCTGATGCCTCTGAGGTCGGAAGCTCAAGCAGGGCCAAGTGCAGGGCCTGTGTTGTGGTGTGCTATCTGTCACGTAGTTGGAAAACATGCAACATATAATTACCACTTGTTACAGAAATTTGTACAGATACTGCAATAACTCTTCTGCAACTTCTGCCAATCAGTGGGTCACGACGAGCGTAATTTCCAAAGTTATGAGTTAATGATGGAGAGAACGCCCGCGTATTGGATGCAGATAGAAACTCGGCCTCCGGATCAAGGCGCTAGGGGGCGCGAGGAGGATATCAGGGGCGTGGATGAGGCTGAGGCAGAGGAGGACCTGTGAGAGGTCAAGGGCAAGTTATTTTCTACAATTGTGGAGGTCTAGGACACTATGCGCGAGAATGCACGAACCCGAGGTGCCTGTTGTGCTGATACTGCACTTAGTTTGACCACGTGATAGAAGACTACCCTTTACTAATAGCTAATATGCGCAAAAGGGGACACAACCTCAACAACCTACGCAGGACCTACATATGATCAGGGCTGAACGCCACGAAGAGGACCCCAATGTGAATATTGTGCTGCGAAGTGGAATGACAACTGGCGAAGATAAGGGAAAGCGACCTGAAGAAGGTGAATGGGTATGCAAAGCTCCAGAAAAGGAGGTTGGTTTTGATTTGGAGCACGCGAACGAAACTTTCATGGAAGCAAAGAAAAGCTTCGCTGAGGCTTCTACCTCAAGAAGTTAGGATAAACATTCTGAAGAAATGGACCCATCCATGCTTACTACCTTTTTGGAGACTTGTATGAAGCTGATACGCAATAAAAAGGTCGTAAAGGGATTACAAGAGTTGATCAATAAATGTGCTGGTAATGCTCTCGAGGGACCACACGTAGTCAGGAAGATTGGTAAGCATAAGGCAAGGACAGGGCGTGAGATGCGCCTCACTGTGCAGATATGAGAGTATGAAATAGATCAAGTTATTTTAGATATAGGGTCAGATGCGAATGTTTTGCCTAAACAAATGTGGGAGAGATTTGGGAGACCTGCGCTGTAGTGGTCTCTGATTCAATTAAGAATGGTGAATCAACAAAAGACTATCCCCATGGGAAGATTGCAGGGCGTAACAGTGGATATTGGAGGTGTGAGTGTGTTTGCCGATTTTGAAGTGATAGAGATTGTGGATGACAACAATCCCTTCACTGCGCTCCTTAGGATTGACTGGGCCATTTACATGAGTGGGTTGATCAATTTGAAGAAGTGGACGATGTCATTTGAAGGAAAATCGCTCTGCATAGTAGTACCATTGGACCCTGCAAAAGGACCGCGCTATACTAAACCGGTCCGCGATTATGAAAGTGGTGACAATTTGGACCATATTTATAAGATAATGGTGCGAGATCAAGATTGGTTGAAGTCGACAGCTGATGTACGTATTGAATGGGACTGCGAAGGTGCTCTGCCATGACATGAACGAATGGGATATTTTGAGACAAGGATTACTGATGATATTTAGCTTTGAAGATGGATTCGAGTGCGTTGATGAATCACTGCAAGAGTTTAAAGCAGTGATCTTTAGAATCCCGCAGGATCCCTTGGATTTGATTCAACTAGATTGGACCACCCAGCTGTGCCATGCGTCGAAGTGCTACAATGTGAATGTGGAAGAAGAAGAGGGGGATCCGATGAAGATTAACATCCCAGAGACAAAAGGTCATCACAAAGTTGAGGGGCCGCAGATAGAGAATCCAGATATCTTCGTGCCGCTGAAAATGAGACAAGTTAACATTGGGACAAGGGCGGAACCGAAGTTTGCAAAGATAGGGGGCTACTGGGATGATGCTACGGTGGATAAGGTCGCTAAGTTGCTCCAAAAGTATCAGGATTTGTTCCCTACAAAATTTTTAGACCTGAAAGGGATTAAAGGCAATTTAGGGGTGATAAGGATAACATTGAAACCAGAGGCGAAGCCTATGAAACAAAGGCCATATCGCCTCAATCCTAATTACAAAGAAAGGGTCCACTTAGAACTGGACAAAATGTTGGCAGCGAGAATCATTGAACTAGTGGAGGAGTCTGATTGGGTAAGTACAATGGTCGTTCAGGAAAAGAAGAAAAAGGATGAAATAAGAATATGTGTAGATCTCAAGAAGCTAAATGACGCTTACGTCTATGATCCTTTTCCAACTCCATTCACCGATGAAGTGTTGGATAATGTAGGAGGATAAGAAGCATATTCATTCGTTGATGGGTTCTTGGGATACCATCAGATCAAGATCGCGTCGGAAGATAGGAGTAAGACGACCTTCACGATTGAATCTTGTTGGGTCATGTCTTATGTAGACAATGATAAATGGTGGATCCAACTAATATTGCGGTTATAATCAAGAGTTATGCCCAAATTACCGCGCCAATGGAAAAATTGTTGGAGAAGGATGCGACATTCTATTGGAATGAAGAATGTCAGTAGACCTTGGATGTGTTAAAGGAGAAGATGGTCACCCCACTGATCCTAGTCTTCCCAGATTCGAAGAAGGAACTTCATGTACATGTGGATGCATCATGTATTGCAGTGGGAGCAGTACTGACATAGGCCATTGAGGGAGAGTTGGATCACCCTATCACGTTTGCAAGTAGGAAGTTATCTAAGGTTGAGAAGAATTATTTGACGATAGAGCACGAAGGTTTGGCTATGGTGTACGCGCTACAGAATTTCAGACACTACTTGCTAGGTAGACGCACTTTAAGATGTATACAAACTATTCTGCATTAAAATACTTGGTCAACAACCCTGTGTTGGGGGGGAATATGCAAATGGCTACTGTTGTTTCAGGAATATGATTTCGAAGTCATTGTAAAGCCAGGGTGATAAATGTAGGATTGGATCATCTGTCGCGCATTGAAATAGGTGAGGAACCCACTAATTTGGAGGAAGGACTGTGTGACGCACATCTATTTGCGATGCACATAACAAATAATCATTTT
Source organism: Pinus taeda (assembly GCA_000404065.3). NCBI lineage: Eukaryota > Viridiplantae > Streptophyta > Pinopsida > Pinales > Pinaceae > Pinus > Pinus taeda. Next base: position 247,967 of record APFE030366435.1, on the reverse strand, counting down.
GCAAACATCATATACTTTTTGACTACAGGAATGGCTCCAGAAGGGTACACTAGCCAATAAAAGAAGGAATTGGTGGTATGCTTATGTGCCTGAGTTTGAATGAAGCAACATCCTAGACGAAGCTCATGGAGGGGTTGCGGGAGGCCATTATGTAGGAAAAGCAACAATACAAAAGATTTTACACGCTAGGTTGTGGTGGCCAACACTGCATAAGGATTCCAAAGCTTATTGTAGGGCATGCGATGCATGTCAGAGGATGAGCAGCCCATTATGGAGGGATGAGCTGCTTTGAATCCGCAAGTATCATTGCAACCATTTGAGAAATGGGCAATTGATTTTGTAGGACTTATTTAGCCTCTAGGAAAGAAGACGAGTGCGTGGTACATCATCACTACGACTGGGTATTTGACCACATGGGCGAAGGCACAACCTGTGAAAGACTGTACAGGGGAAACAACAGTGAAGTTCCTATTTGAATATGTGCTGACTAGGTTTGGTTGCCCAAAGATTTTGATGACAAATCATGGTACACATTTCCTTAATGAAACGATCAGCGCGCTGATAGAAGAATTCCAAGTTTATCAGCAAAAGAGGATGCCATATCGCCCTCAGGCTAATGGGATGGTGGAAGCGTTTAATAAGATATTAGAGAACGCGTTGACAAAGGTTTGCAATGTGCAGAGGAATGATTAGGACATGCACGTACCAGTGGTGTTATGGGCTTATAGAACTACTTGTAAGAAGTTGATTGAACAGACACCTTTTCGACTAGTGTATGGCATAAAATCCGTGATGCCGATGGAGTACATTATGCCTAGTCTATCGATAGCGGCGTTCATAGGAATGGAAGACCGCAAAGCTTTAGAATAAAGGCTCACACAACTAATAAATATGAAAGAAGATAGATTCTTTGCTGGATTCCATCAACAAGTTTAGAAGGAGCGCGAAAAGGCGTGGCACGATTGACACATCAAACTATGCACCTTCAAGGTAAATGATTTAGTGTTATTATATAACAACAAGTTTGATAAATTTCCAGGAAAATTCAGATGCATTGGCTGGGGCCATATGTGATCAAAGATATTACCGATGGAGGAGCAGTTCAACTTGTGAAATTGAATGGAGATCCATTTCCCAGAAAGGTAAATGGTGACCGATTAAAGCCATACACCAGGGATCTGGCTAGATGATGATATGACAGTAGCAATTCATAGCGCTCCAGGTAGCTACAAGGAGGCGCGAGACTATAAACTACATTGCCCGGGTTGTAGAGTTACACGATGAGGGACCTATGTGGGACAGACAGGTGTCACAAAGTCAGCGGACACGCGAAGGGCGTTGTGCTACAGGACGAGAGACCATGCAGCGTAGCTAGAAAGTGACTGTTACCGTCACTATTCATGATTTGACAGTGAGAAAATATCTAAGAGGGGTAGGGGGGTGACATTTAAGGCTAAACTTAAAAGTGAGATATTTGAAAATCTGTCGCTAATCTAGCATTTAAGAGCGGATTTAGTGGGGAACGGTTGGATTTGTATTCGAATTTGCCTATAAATTACATATGGCTGCCCAACGAGAGACACTTTTCATTCTCATAGTTAATGTGTCCTGCTATCGGTTTCGCGTGAACCCTCATTTTTTCGAGGACTTGGTCACTAGTTCTATGTTTGATAGGCTACTTGAAGCAACCCAACAACTCATTAACAACTTCATGTATGAACTCATGGAAACTGCAAGTGCTGGAGGGTCTATGGCCTTTGAGGGAGCTGCCCCTGAGGTTGTAAGTATGGAGGTGCCCGTAATAGTGCCAAAATCGCCGAGGTCACCTAGGTCGACAGGAGAGGTTCCCAAGAAAAAGAAGGATAAATAGAAGAAGACATTATCGGTGCATGAGTTACCAAGGAAACATCCGAGAAAAGAAAATCCAACTGCATAGGAGAAAGGCAAAGTGGTGAATCTAGAGGTTGACGAGGGCATAGAGGACATTAATATTGAGGGGGTAGACCCTATTTCGAAGCTACCAGAATACCTCCCTCTGCGCCAGGGTAAGGTGAAGGTCCCAAAGGACCCAGATGAGGGAAATTTTCTCCTTCATACACCATGCTGCCAGAGAATATCATGTTTGAAGGTTTGTACTTAGTGCACATCCCACATCTAAAGCTTGAAGATTGGGACTTGGGGGACACTGAGCAGTTCCCCACCTGGATACTGATAATTTCATGCAGCGAGTGTTCTACAAGGATTCGGGTGTCACCGTGCTGGAGCCGGTGAAGTGCATTAGTGGGGTGGAAAAGGCAAGATTGTTGAATCTGCTATGGGTGCCGCATTACCACTGCGCTCCCATAAATATGATTGTTATCAAATAGTTGTTGTGCCTGGTGCACGATGGGTGCCTGTGGTTGGAGGAGTTGATCCCTATAATCGACATGCTGATCCATAGGATCACCTTAATACCACATTCAAGACTAAATTTGGCAAAGGCATTTGGCAGAAAGACAGGCGAGCACGACCTCGCTGAGTGAATGAAGCACAAGTTTAAGCTTGTTAAGAAGTCGCGCGGGTATTCAATTTCAAGCATAACCGACCCTGCGGTTAAGGTGGCTACCCAGATTTTGGCTGGCAATGTAATGAGGAAGTGTCATGTAGACGAGGTGCTGACACTAGTTGTTTCACTAGCGGCTTGGTGCACGGAGGGCGTACAATTCAATTGGGCATGCTACCCGTGCAGTGAGTTCCTCGCAAACTGCAAGGAGGCACAGGACCAGAGCAAGACGTTTCATTTCTCATGGCTTTTACTTTTGATTGTGCTGGTCATATGGTAGTTGCTGGAGGACAACAAATTTCCTCCAATCACGCCAGATTTGCTAGAAGTAGCGAATTTTGCTTCGCTATGGGCCACAAAGGATGTTGAACGGTTTTGAGAGAGTAAGGTGTTTTGGGTATTGATGGAAATGATCATTAATATGGCCATCAATCGGAAGCCATGATTGTCGCCAACTATTTTTGAGTAGTTATCTAGGTACGCAGAGTTCAAAGTGGACTTCCACTAGATTCGCATTCGGATGTGAAAGGACCCAGAACATAAGTGGTATGATTTACCATACCTCATGATGGATGATATAATTGCAGTGGTCCTCGAGTGTTGGCCAGCAGATAGGTGCACAACATCCGATTTGTCCACCGAGTCTAGTTAGTCTGCAGAAAAGCAGAAAAAGGAAGCAACTTGGTTGAAAGTTTAATGGTTGGTTGAAAAGAGAAAGAAGGAGACCGAGGAGAAGGCACACATTGAAGTGGAGCGCGTTGCCAAGGAACAGGAGGAAGAGTGCAACTCTGACAGAAGTCAGAAATCTCCTTCACCAAAGACAGAGGAAGAGGAGCAATGAGAACAACACGATAGAGATATGGAAAGCACTCCCTTCCAGGTGAAGTGGAACAAGGAATGAGAGAAAGAAGGACCGCGAAAGAAGACCAAGCCCACTAAGTCGTCGCTAGACCCGATCACCTTTAGAAAGGGCGACTTGGATGACATTGGGGACAAGGTAAGGGATACAACTGCATAACTACTACAACAGTTAGCAGTGGCAGGCATTAAGTCCCATTCAGATGGGTTTGCGCGAGCTGCAGATCCAAACAACCAAACTACAGCAAGGAGCAGGGCAGAACAGTGTGACCTCAACCAGTGTAGTGCCAGGGACATCGACAACTGCGAAGTTGGTTCGCTCTTTGAATATTTGGGCAGTCGTGCTCCCTGATGGAGCCTTGAGCACAGAGGTAGATGCTGACAAGGCTATAGTCAATGCTTTGAGGAATGTTGGACTAAACTTGGTTGCGCTTCCTAGCGAATTCCTTCACACACTACAAGCAGTTGTGATTGAAGATATTAAAACCCGAGAGTAGTGCACGATCAGTGAGCAGAAAATCAACAATGAATAGATATTTGTTGAGAAGATAGCCGTGCTAGAAGCCTGGAAGAAGGTTCAGGAGAAGAATGAGCACATCGCCGCAGTCATAGCCGAAGCATGCATAACCATTCCAGAACTGCTTATCCCAAAAGAAGCATCGGTGGAAGCCAAGATTCAGAAGTTGGCTGTAGTTTTGCGCGACGCAAAGACTGAGATGGCAAAGGTTCAGTTTGAGTTAAACCTGAAAGTCATAGAACTTGAGCTAAAGTCACAACCTTCAACTCCACCAGAAGTCAGAGAACAAACTGAGGCAACTATCAATGATGTAGTCGCTACACTAGATGTCGTGGTGGTAGAATTCATTGTGCTCTTCGAGCAATCGATGGAGGTATTTATGAGTCTGTTGGAAGATCCCAACCTGTAGAGATTAAATACCAAGGCAAGGGAATTGTAGCAGTAGTATGACAAAGGAAGAGTGACGACGTGCACCGTCGCTATCACACAGAGATTGGCAAAGCTGCAGGAGGCAAAGCAACTTAAAGAACAAGCGGAAGCAACGTAGTGAAAAGAGGCATTCCTCAAGGCCAGATTGGGGTCTCGGTTGGATGAGGTCTATGTGATCTCTGCCACCATTGGGGAGAAGTTGGCCAGCCTGTAGACAACACAGCAGAAGATCCACGCAAATAGCGTAGTACCAACAACAAAGCAACTAGTGGAGTAGGTTAAGCAGGCAGCTACGGAGCGCACAACTGAAGTTGCAATGACGCAAGTGGAGTTGAGAGGTGTTCATAGTAGGATCTCCATGCCAACAGAGTGACTCGAGGGCGAGTCACGATATTTGTGTTGTGGGCCTGTTGGGACAGGGTCCACTAAGGTTAGTTTTGGGGCTGAAAGCCCAAGTTTTGTATGTAAAGTGTAAAGTCTCAACAATTTGTGGTTGTGGAGCACGTAGATGTAAAGGGTCATAAAATGGTTTTACCTTTTGTTTATGTAAGTTGTGTCAGCTTTAGTAGACCTACCCACGGTCTGCGGACCATGGGATTGTATAAAAAGGAGAGCCTTAGAGAGTCTAAGGGAGTTCCATAAGTTTGGAAGATGAATGTAATGGGTTAATAGGAGCTAAGAGGGAAGAGTCTTAGAGTAGAAGAGAGTCTCTACAGCTGTGTGTGCGGACCCCTGCAGCTGAGTGCGCAAGGTAGTTTGAGTCTATAAGCAAATCTGAAGTATCAATAAAGAGACTATTCTGGAAAATATTTGTGTTTTATCCATTTACTTCTGTTATGAATGAATGTGGTTATGTTATGATGAATAATGGGTTTATGATTTAATGTTGTATTGAAGCGCAAATCTGTATGTTCTACGTTGTTATATGAATGCAAGTAATAATATCTTCTTACACGAAGAATATCTTAATGCATGCTAAAGATATCAGACACTTAAGGTGATCTGGGTAATAACAAACTTAGGAGTGATTACAAAGGTGCGTAAGTAGTTGATTCACCTGTTTAGGGTCCACCAAAGATAGTCGTAGACATTCGCGAAGGTCTGGAGGCTAGTAAGAGGAAGTTATATAAAAAATCCTTGAGGGCTTATCGATCTGTGCAAAGGTAGATAAAGGGTACAAAATGACATCATAACCATCTCTAGGTGCAGAAACTTGGTTCCAGCATCCCCCCATACTGCTTCAGGTGAGACTTCAGTCTATGCTTCGTGGATTGATGCTGAAAGGGTAAGTGGTGTAGGGATTTGCTTGGCTAACTTAAGGCCGAACCTAGGTCAGGTCCCCTTAAGCCAACACCTAGCAAAACCCATGCCACAACAACAAAAGAACCACATGTAATACCATGCATGCCAAATCTAGCAAGGAAATCACACATGCAAAGTGATACCTGCAAAGAACCATGATGTAGCTGCTTGATCATGCTCTTCCTTACTTGCTCCTTCCTTCTTCTTTCCTTCTTTTCCTTTCTTGATCCCATGCATAACCATAACAAAAGCTTGAGCCAAGAGATTACACTATCTAAGAGCTTATCAACTGATCCTTAGAAGCCTTTTTATGAATAAGGCCTCTGTTTTCTTCAATTTCCATAATTTTCCTTCAATTTCCTCCTCACATGCAACCTGTGACCTTTCACCTCCTTTTTCACCTAATTTCCGTTATTTTCATAAATAAATGTGCCAAAAATGCCATTTTGTCTTTCCAAAGCCTTAACCTTTGTCTTTGTCAATTTCCTTAGCCATAATAAACCAAATCAACACCCCATAGGATGTCTTGCCCAACATTCAACTTTGAATAAGTGTCCCATCATCTGTGGTATTTACATATTTTACATGAGTTTTTAGTCAGGGTTGTTAGAATCATTGAAGAAATTTTCCTTGTATTATTCATTCGTATGTACTTCGGTTGCATTTTGTAGCTGTTGGTTCTTGCTTAACGCAAAACTCTTGTTATGGTTAAAAAATAAATACAAAAAATGTCATGGAGTGTCACAAAATAATTTTTTTACTCAGTAGAGTAAATGAATCAAACAATTTTAATGCCTATTTATTATTCAAGGTTTTCACCCTAATTTGGAAGGGTTTTCAAAAATAGCTCACATTTTAACAGTCTCATTAATTTGTTTGTGTTTTCAAAAAGTAAAATATAGTGTATTAACTTTTAAGGAAATTTTTAATCACAACTTTTCTATTTTATGGGTGATATTTCCTTTTTGTGCCAGGAACGCTTAAGCATTTCTATTATTACCTTGGTACATATCCAATTTTGCTCACCATTTTTATTGAAATTTATGTTAACTTCCACTTTCCATTATCAATCACTCATGTGATTATTATTAATCATTACGCCCCTTTTGCTTGCTTTCAAACTAGTGAGAAACACCCTCGATAACCTCCTTATTATGTAATGAACAATATGATATAGCATTCCACATCCAAATGTGTTGGCTCGAAAGATTCATCAGGGAAACGACCTCGGGTTCAGGCACGGGAGGCCAATAGTGGTCTGCTATAGTCTAGGACAACGTTGGCATTTTCACCTCACCCCGAAGAGTGAGGAGTCTCACTCGAAACATGCAGTGACCAAAAGGGAGAAGGGTTCAACATGGGGTCGAGAGAATATCAACCGGACATAGGAAATCACACACATATGCATCCATAATATATGAAACAAAGATAACATGATCCATGACTCATACGCATAGATCCATCATAAACAACACAAAACTGAAGACATCCCTACATCACTCTATGAATCACCATTTACATGCAACATGTAGACGATTTAAAATTTTAATAGGCTCACAAATCACGATGCACAATACATTAGAAGTCTTGACAACCATCAACTCTCGATGTACTAACTTAACATAACATAATACATCATAATTCAACATTTCACCATAAACAATACATAGAATACCTGACTCAGTAGCTCGGGTCAGGTCAGCTCTGCAACCTAGTTCCTTGGATCCCAGCTCTTTCTGCTTCAGCTTCTGCACCTACGTACCTCCTTGGCAACCAAATCCTCTTGCTTCTGGTGGGTTCAACAACAATCTTCTTCCTTTTTGTCCTTCCCCTTTTATATCCTTTCCAACTGCCAAGACTTCCTTTGCCTTCTACTACCACCTTTCCATCACTCCTCTACAACTGTTTGTTCCGCTACCCAATCATTGCTACCATTTGTCCCTTCTCCGCCCTTCGGTCAGTCAAAACTGGTCAAAATCATTCAAAATTAACAAAGGATCTAATAGGACTCGACCACAATTTCCTGACTCGTCCCCGAGTCAAGTCATTTCGACCTCTGGCGGTTCTACTACTGCTTCCATGTGTTCTACGGGTGGTGGTTGTGTTGCTACCGGCACTGTCTCCACTGTCTGATGTGCCGACACTTCTGCTGCTTCGATACTTGCTTGCTGAGTAGGCATTTCTTCTGTCTCAATCCTAGCTTGCGGTATGGCATTTGTTTCTATGGCCCTTTCCTGACCTTGTGGCTCCTCCGTTCCAAACCAAGGCTCCACCTCTGGGATTGCAGTAGTTGTTTGCTGCCTGAACTCAGTGTATCACTGAATTTCCATGTCCCAGTTAGCGAGGATTTCCTCAGCACCTTGTGTGAATGCCTCAGCCGATTGTGATGTTAAAGTTGTTGGCTAATGTCTCTGCAGGTCGTCCCATTTTTGGCTACTTGAGTCGCATGCATCCTTCAAGAGCAGAACCTCCATCCAAACTGGGGGTTGTAGGTCTTGGATTATCCTTTTCGTCCTCACTGATTCCTCCTCAATGCTATCAACCTGGGCCTGGAGGGCGTTGATTTGCTGCAGTTGAGCATGGTCCGTACAATCCCTTGTGCTGCCAAACAGTGACTGAATCTGCTCTCCTAATGGGTAAACCTGGTGATTCTTCAGAGCTAGACTGCCTTAACAGTCGTGGACCCTGCCCATTAAGGTGTAATTCGTCGGTGAGGGCTTCATACAAGGCTTTTTTCTTCGTTGCTTCGGACAAGGCTTTTTTCTTCGTTTCTATCTCCCTGACCTTACCTTCAACTGTCCGCACGTATATTTCCACAAGATCTGGAACCTGACAGTCTCTAGCTTCCACTTCATTTCTGCATGTGTGGTTGCCAGGCATGTGCATGCCGTCTGTATGTGATTGCAACAGTCGATCAACGTGCAGGTGGACATGTCTGTCGGTGCTTCTGTGTTGGCTTCGGTGATAGTTGGCCATATGGATTGGAACCCCTGTGTAATCTGATCCACTTGTGCTTGCAATCCTGTATTTGCTTCCCGTAGGTGATCTCGTTCTTCTGTCACTACGAGAAATTGCATCTTTTGTTGCTCATGTTCTTTGGACAAGTCTTCATGAAGGCTCTCGACCTTATGAGTTGTTTGCTGAAAAAAAAGAAAATAACTGGGCCGATGACCAGTGATGGAGGGTATCAGTCTGCATTGTGTCTAGTTTCGGGAATTGTTGTTGTAAGGGTAGGCCGCTTGCAATGGACTTATCAGAATGGGAGGTGGGTGAATGTTCTTGCTGTGATGGTGGAGTGAACTGTGGTGTGGCTGGAGTGATGCTAGGATCTAGAGGGATTATGATCTTTATAGGGAGAGCGGGAAAGTACGAGGCAGTCCTTTCTCTCTGGCAACTGGTATCCAGGCGTCTCCCTGTTGGTGGGTCCAACCCAAGCATCGATGTTGTACTATCTGTTGGTGGCATCCATATGGTTGAGGTGGTGCCTTATGTCCGGCCAGCCGACTGAACTTCTGCTTCTGCAGTAGTTTGCAGGTGGCCGAACGGGAGGATCTTGGACAAGGTGGCGGAGGTGGAAGCGGTTTGTGGGGATGACTACCGTGACGGCTATACTGCAGTGGATGTGGTGGCAGGGATCTACTCGACTATTGGTAGTGGCGGGAATTCGTTGTTTGACCTCAAAAGTGAGGTCAACGAGTAGAGCTGGGGGGTTAACTTTCAGCTTTTTGGTAGCCAGATTTTTGACTTGGGGGGTGCGAATGACTCGCTTCTTTTTCAGTTCAGGGATCGACATCAGGGAGGGAGCTTGGGTTTCTCCCACGTGAGGTGCCATTGAGAGAGGTGGCATTACAATAGGAAAAAGCATGGTGGACCCTTGAAAGTGCTCGATAGTCAGTCTCACCTGGCTCGAAGCTTGCGATTGTCCTTCTTGCTTCGAACATTTTCTCTTCCATTTGGAGCAACATCGGTTGGAGTAATTCATCTACTTCTCTCTTCCTTCTACTTTCTGCCCCATCTTCCTCTCAGTTATGTGGCATCAGAGCTCCGAACAAGTATTTGGGCTTCCCTTCTCTCACCTCGCAGGCCACTCCCGGTCAGGACTCCACTTCTCTGCGTAAGACTTCCTCTGTTAGGATAAACCCATGTGGCCTTAATTTGAATGTGGTGGGGTTGACACACCACGATCTTAGATAAGTGTGAGTGTGGGAGGCACAGAACCAGAGATTGCCTGAGAACTCATCTAAGGGAGTATTGGGTATTGTCTCCATGGACTGAATGACATCCACCATTTGCGCGTAACAGCTCTTGAAAGCTCTTTCGTTGATCTCCTTTGTGTTGGGATCCCTTGATGGCCTCCATGGTTCATACCTAACCGTAATTGGCTGGTCTTCAGCAATGGTGGCCATCTGCCTCTCTGGTGGTGGTCTCCATTTCCACATTTCAAGCACCATTACCAAGTATCTGAACACAAATCTAGTTCTCCCCCGATAGACATCTTCACATGCCTCGAATAGTTTGTTGAGCATGAAAGCTAACCAGTTGAGTATTTCTCCCTGGCAGCAGTGTTTTGCTATCAAAACGGTGTCCAAGGTGCACTCGTTCCTCGTAAAATGCCTCATCGTCTTGCCTGCAATAAGGTGGTAGGAGAACCTGATGTTATCTTTGTTGATTTTGTCCAGCTTCATGCCCTTCTCCCCTCACTCTATCCCATATTTGGCATAGACGTTGTCTTCTGTCTGCTTCTTCCCCCGCTTGACCCCAGCCTAGAATGTTGTGCTGACTGCATTCCCCACTTCTTCCAGCCCAGTTAGTCGATAGATATCTTCGACATGAATAAGGTATTCCCTGTCCAACCATAGCGAATCTCCATGCATCCTGCTTGCTAGTAATTTGGCGCATTGGATGGTGGAAAATTGGGTGCTGAATACAGGAAAATTTCGCAGGTTGAATAGAATGGACCTTTGTATCCCTCTAAAGTCCTCTTTGATTCTAAAGGTCCTGGTGCCATCCTCCCTTTGAAATTATTCCGCATATACTTCCCTCTTCATTGTTTGAAACTAGAATCCATCCGTGAAGTCATTGTCAATGAGATTCAACCTGTCATACTTCTCATAAAGATCGTCCACTACTTCAATTCTTGCATCCAGAGTGGTTTGTGGGACTGATATGATTCTTTTTTCCATTTCTTTTCTTCTACGGTAAATAATTTGTACTGGTGGTCTCCTGCTTCTCTTCTTCTGCTCCTGTTCTTCCGAGTGATCCTGGAATTCTTCTGTTGTTTGAAACTCTACCATTCCCTACATTCTCTTGCAATTTATGTAGCTAACTCTTACATGACTTCCCGTGACTGACGAGGCTTTAATCAAATAATTATTCTGGCGACCTTTCCATGTACTCTAGCTATATTTCGCCGTCGTCGACCGACTGGTATGTGCCAACTATGACGTGGTTTGGAAGGTACAGAGTGGGATGCATGGCATCTTTATTCTGTCACGATGGACTTATTTATTAACTAATTTTATACTTAAGGAGAAAGATTTTGCGACCATATCTTGACAGTTGACTTATTGATTCCTTAATCGGGAAATAACTATTGGTACAGTGGATGGGATGGGTACTTGTGCGACCATCAACTCTGGAAAAGGTTCAGGCCTCCGTTCATTCTACTGATGGGGGTGACATGTGTGGCTACTGTCTCAGCTAACTAGGCCCACCAATGCAATCTGATACTATATGGCCGTTAACACTACCCCCCCCCCCCGACCAAAAATGGGTTGCGATATCCCAGTCATGGCCACAACCTTATTATTCGATTTGTTTTTTACTTGCGAAAGAGTTTCAGGCATGCGCCATTCACCCATCCCTGCAGCAGGACTCCATCCAGTTGCACGAGCCTTACTACGCTCTTATCTTTTATTTTTGCGATTATGAATGGGCCTAACCAGTGCATTTGTAGTTTTCCCCTGAACTTCAGGAACTTGCTGTCGTAAAGGAGCACTTGGTCTCCGACTTCAAATGATTTCTTCTTGATGTGCCTATCATGCCAGGCCTTTTGTCTTCATTACTCGACTGATTGATGGAATTCTTCTAGGAACCAGTTTCATCGAGTTCAATCAGCTGGCTCAGCCTGTTCCGCAAGGCATTGCTATCTGTCATTCTTGTAGCCTCTGAGATTAACATGCTAGGCAGTATAAATTCTGTTGGCAACACCGCATCTCTATCGTAGATGAGATGGAATGGATTTTGTTTGTGGAGTCTTTTAACTGTTGTCCTATATGCCCACAGAGTCGTTGGAATTCTTTCATCCCAGTCATCCCGGTTGGCAGATACGATTTTTGTTAGCCCCTTTTCCAGTATCTTGTTAAATGCTTATGATGCATCGTTTTCCTGCAGATGATAACGACTACTCTTATTATGTTGTACCATAAAAGTTGTTAATAGAACTTCAATTGTTTCGTTCAGAAAGTGAGTGCCCTGGTCACTTGTGAGGCTCCTCGGGCATCTGAACCTTGAAATAATATTTTCAAAAATGAATCCTGTCGCTATTTCTGCTATGCAGCCTTTCACTGGCATGGCCTCTGCCCATCTTGTGAGGTATTCTGTTGCCGTGATTATGTATCGGGCTCGAGAGTGTCTTGCTGGTGGAGAAATTGGCCCAATAAAATCTACTTCCCACTTATCGAATATCTACGTCGTATGGACTGGGTGTAGTGGTAGCTCATCGCGTTGGGAAGGCTTACCGACCCTCTGATAGGCATCACATTCTTTGGTAAATGTTTCTGAATCCTTATGGATAGTGGGCCACCACAATCTTGTGTAGTATCTTCCTTGTGGTAGCCTTGCCTCCTGCATGGCCTCCCATGATCCTTGTGTGGCATTCCCATAGAACGACCTTCCTTTCGTGTTGTAGGACACAATGTCTGAGTATTTGATCCAAGTCCATTTTGTAGAGGTGTCCCGCTATGAGCTGGTAATCTATTGCTCTGACCACTAAGTGCCTCCTCTATGTTGCCGCATATCCCTGTGGGCAATTGCCCGTTTCTAGTAAAGTAGAAATCTCCTCTAGGCGATTGGGAATGGCTTCTATCCTGAACAGGTCGGCATTGGGCAACTGATCATCTATTGCTCTGTCATTCTTCATGTTTCTAAGCGAGAGAGGTGATCTAACCCTACATTCAATCTACCTGGCTTAACAACCACTTCAAATGTGAACTCTTGAAATAGTAACAACCACCTGCATATTCTTCCTTCTAGTACCGGCTTGTTTACTAGGTACTTCAGTGCAGAATGGTATGTGAAGAATTTGAATGGCACGCCTGGCAGGTAGTGCTTGAACTTTTGGAGACAGTATACCATTTCCAAAGCTTCCTGTTCTATTGTTGTGTAGTTATATTTCGCCATGGAGAGATTTCTGCTAGCGTAGTATATTGGCTGGTCCATCTTTTCTTCGAATGGCATTACATTGTATGCATACGACCCCCACTCTGTCGTGAAAGTTGTTTTCCTTTTATCTTCATCAACTATCCAGACCTGGTGGTAGCCTTAGAACCCATATGTGAATGAGCATTCCTCATTCCTCGCAACATTGTCAAGGACTTTATCACTCAAAAGGCATGGGGAACAGATCATGCACGCATGCATTATTTAGGCTTCTATAGTCGACGCATACCCTAATGCTAGTCGCATCCTTCTTGTTCTGAATAACTATAGGGCTTATCGAGTCAGCTTCATTTATCGAAAATGTGATACCTGCATCCAATATTTTTTCTATCTCCCTTTTAACTTTCTCTTTTACCCTTGGGTTGAGTTGGTATGGTTTGTGCTTTACTATTCGGACACCTGGTTTCAGAAAAAATTTCATCTCTCCCAGGTTACCTTTTATCCCCTTGAGTTCTGCCACTGAATCTGGGAAAGGGTCCTGATATTCTTGTAATAAATAAAAAATTTCTTTGGTGGTTTGTTCGTCCCAGTAGTCTCCCGCTGATGCTATCTTGGGCTTATCTTCCATTCCTATGTTTTGTTTTCTCAGCTTCACTGGTAGGAGATGGGTGCCTTCCGTCGAGGGGTTCTCTCGAATTCCTCTTTCTCCTTGTGTTTCTCCAAAGCCTAGGTGTCTAAGCCCCTCCCTTTCATCCTCTTCTGGTTCTGCATCGATTTTGTCGTAGGTCACAAATCCTGGCAATTTCATATCATACAAGCATTGTAGAAATTTTTCTTTGTGTTCCCCTTCAACTAGCGTCTCTGGGGTAAATAGAACCCTCTTTACCGCCTGAAGTACCTCTGTCATTTGTGCTTCACTGCTTTTGAATGAAAAATCACCGACAAACTGTGCTTCCAAGGCATCTCAACTAGCCATTTGTCATCATAGCTCCTCATGGATATACCAAGCCTGGGGATGGTGTTGAGGGTGTGTATAAAATCATGTACCCATAGATTCCTTGGCAGTCCCCAACTTTCCCAGTTGGTCTTGCAATATTTGATGTGCTCCCCAGGACTTGAATTCCTCATGTATTCCTTTTCGTCTTGTGGCCGATCTTCTTTCTTGCTAAACCTCTCCTTCATTGCTTGCTTAGCGTCCTTCCAGTCTTTTAGTACTTGGCAGTGCGCCTTCCACCATCTTGCTGGCATTATCATCAGCGCAATGTCTAGCAAGGGAAATTTTTGGTATTCTAGTGCATCCTGGTCCACCCTGTCTAGGAACCGATCTATTAGCTTAAGGCCACAGTACTTCAGGTTGTCACCCCTTCCCATATCTCCCCAGTTCACTCGGCTTAACATTGCACATCGCTGGGTTGTCAGTTCGTATCCACCCTTCTGCTATGCATCCCATGTAGCTTCTGAACCAACTTTCGATCTTTGAATGCTTCTCCAACTAACTGATCCTCTGGCTGTAGGATTTATGTAGTCCTCCCTTTTCCCTGCTGTGAGCGTATATAACTGATCTAACACCCCTGGTTCCTCCCTGTTATTTGCTAGCTCTGTAAAACTAGGTCCCTGGTAAGGGTCCAACGGCTGGATCACCCTTAGCCTTTCTGCTTCAAAAATCAGCAGCTCCTTCTTCAAATCTACGACAACATAGTTCTCGTATGCCTAGTCAATCCCCAAGAGTGCTGGATATGGATCTTTATACCCCATAATATCTATTACTTTCGAACTCAGTGTGTATTTTCACCCCTGCTTCATCAACCTCTACATTTTCCAATCTCCTAATAGGCAATATACAATATTGATTCACCATTCCTAATTGAATTGGTGAGTACTTCAGTTGCAGTTTCCCCATTACCTCCCAGGTTTCCCGAGGTAGGATGTTTACATCCGACCCTAAATCTAGCATGGTGTCCCTTATCTAGAATCCTACCACCTACGCATTGATTCAGAACTCCTTTCCACTTCTTTTCTTATTCCACTTCACTCTCTTGGAGGCTTTCTCTAATCAGGTTTCACATGGTTGTTCCGTGTCCTCTTTTTCTATGGATACCGTGACCTTTAAGCTTTTCTACAATTCCTTTAGCATAGCCTCATCTTCAACAATTTTTAAGAACAATTTAAACCATTCCCCAATGGGTTGGGCAGGAGCGGGCCCATCGACTTGCGGTTTTCGGGTGTCTCTATCTTCAGTCATTCCTCCAAACAATTTCGTAGCTTCTTGATAATATTGCTTTTGACGTTCAGGTTGATATGCCCTTCATGGTGACACTGCTTTAACGATCACAGAGGGTTCCTCGGCATAGCGATCCTCCCTTGTCTTCTTCCCTCCTCGAGTGACTATATCAATATTTGTCGTGGGGAAACCCTCGTAGGTCCGAGGCTCAACATTCACCAGGTTGGCCCCTCGATGTCTGGTTCTCTCTTCCCATTTCGCAATGAGCTCTAGGAAATCCTCGGTCACATGGGTGTTAACTCTGCACCGTGAACACCATGATCTTCTCATAAGCGGGCATTCCCTTGTGACATGTCCCTCCTGATCGCAATTGTAGCACCTTAAGGGTCCTCTACCTCCTGTTCTTCCTCCGCATCCATTGCCTCCTCGCCCCCCTCGACTCGCTTCATTGACCTTGAATGTGGATCTATCCAGTCTTTCTGCTAGAGCATCCAGCGCTTGGCACTGATCAGTGTGATGAGTGGTCGATGCGCAGAACTCACAATAGTTGCTATTGGGAACATTAAAATACTTTTGCAAAATTGGACACATTCGTGATAGGTGTCCATACGTTCTACAAATCTCACAAAAGTCTACATTATTCCTTCCTGGGAAGGGTCCTCATGCTCTGATTGCTGCAATTTCTGCACTGGGAGAGGTTCCTGATGACCCCGCCACCCCCTGTGTTTGGTTAAGACCAAGCAATGGGTGCACCAAAAATTGGGCCTGGCTGGTTGTACGGGCTAGAGATCTCTTAGCTTCTCGGTCAGGTTCACGATCTGGCTTTGCAGGCCCGTGATCCCCAGATCTTGTAGACTCATGCCTCCCCAGTATTCATGGGCATATCCTACCATTGCTTCTATCTGAGAGGCTTTCTCTAATGCATCCTGCAGGGTTCCTATCTTCTGTTGTGTCAGCGGTGTTCTGGTCAGGGCCAAGAGTGCCTTGATGAACCAGTTCCGCTGGTGGTTCGGGTCTAGGGTGTAACTCAACTTGGCATTGGCATCCTTAAAACTTTGCATGAGCTCCCAAGCCGTCTCACCCTCCCTCTGCTTAATTTCGCACAGCTCTGATAAACCCTGCTGATCTGTCTGCAGTACCTTGAATTCCTACACAAATCCCTTCTTAATATCATATATGGTGGGGTTTTGGTTATGCTCTACCCACTTTATGAACCAATGTAGAGCTCGTTCTCTTAGCGTGGTCTAGAATTCCACCGCTTGAACATTATCCGGAGTCTGAAGGGCCCTCCATATGGCTTCGCAAAGGTACCAGTGTTGCTCCACATCCTCGTTCCCCTTTCCGACAAATTCTGAGTATCTAGTAGATGATCCCGCCATACTGCTCTGAGTATGGGCTAACAACACAAAACCTTTGCTTCCCGGCTATAAGGATCCCTGTAGTCCCAACTTACTGCTATAGCTAGTTCTTGTATTACTTCCAATATTGAGACTGGTGTTGTATTTCTCTCGCGCACTGTATACTCGCACTGCTTTGGCTAAGTTAATGATAAATTCTTCTGGTTTGTGATAAGGTACCAGGGGAAGGTCAAGGAAAATGCCACTTATATTTCAGGGCTGGGGCTACTAAATTTTGATGGATGCTTGTTCCTTGTCGAACAACCTCCTCATCCCATTGCCCACATTGTCCTCATCTTCATGCCAACATGGGTGTTGATCTTGCAATCCTACTTCTGCAACCTTCAGGGAGGATTCCCCATCCGTTCCCTGTTGGGATTCCAATTCTACAACATTCTGAAATGGTCCCCCTCCAGTCTCCTGTTGCGACCCTATTTTCACAACCTACAAGGAACATCTTTCCTCCTCTTCCTCATTCCAACATCCCTTCTTCCCGCATTCAGGTTGCCTAGCACCGTCCTCTCCCTTCACCTCAACTCGGGGTTTTCCCATCACCGCTCCTATTTGGCGGGACCCCCTCCTTTTCCCTAGGGCTTGAGCTGCTCTTGCCTGCCACTTATCCACTAGCAGTGCCCTCCTCTGTGCTCTAACATCCCTAGATCTCTTCAATCCTTCTGCATCCATCCCCTCGCAGCATCCCTATCCCCTTGTAGGCAACATTTCCCCCTTTAATTCCTTCCCCTGATACTGGGGTTTTATGCTTCCATCCCGACAGTGGGTAAAGATAACAGTCCTTCTTCCACCAAAAATATCTTAATCCACGTCAAGACTTCCCCTACCAATTCCCCCCTTAGCTTGAAGTTGAACACCGCCTTTGCCTTTGAGTAGGACTGATAGCTCTCCGCAGTGAACTCGACCATGTACCCCTCCACTGTAGTCTTCACCCAGAAATCGACTGCTCTCGTTTGATTGTTCTCCAGCTGTTGTAATAACGTAGTGTCAGACAGAGTCCAACTATGGTAGACCATCATCGAGCCACTTGACTAACTCTGCCTCTTTAGCTCCCTCAACCAATTGTATATGTCCTCAGGGAACTTTCACCAGAAAATTTCGTACTGGTCATCTAAGCTATCAACGTATAAAATCCCCTCACATATGATTCTTGCAGGAAGCTTTCTTTGCCACAAATTGATCTACTTTGTGATTCCACCAGTCTCTAATCTCTCTTTTAAATACACTCGACACCATATTTTGAACCAGTTCTCTTAACTTCGGGTCCCGGCAACGGAACCATTTGTTGGCTTGAAAGAGTCATCAGGGAAAAGACCCTGGGTTCAAGCAAGGGAGGCCAACAGTAGTCCGCTGTAGTCTAGGACAATGCTGGCATTTTCACCTCACTCCAAAGGGCGAGGAGTCACACCCGAAGCGTGTTGCGACCAAAAGGGAGAAGGGTTCAGCATGGGGTCGAGAGAATATCAACCAAACACAGGCAATCACACACATATGCATCCATAATATATGAAACAAAGATAACAGGACCCATGACTCATACACATAGATCCATCATAAACAACACAGAACTGACAACATCCTTGCATCACTCTATGAATCACCATTTACATGCAGTAGGTAGACTATTTAAAATTTTAATAGGCTCACAAAGCATGATGCGCAATACATTAGAAGTCTCGACAACCATCAACTCTGGATATATTAAATTATCATAACAAAATACATCATAATTCGACATTTCACGATAAACAATACATAGAATACCTGGCTTAGTAGCTTGGGTCAAATTAGCTCCACAACCCAGTTCCTCAGATCCTAACTCTTTTTGGTTCAGTGTCTGCACTGTACCTCCTCCGCAACCAACTCCTCCTGCTTCTGGCAGGTTCGACAACAACCTTCTTCCTTTTTGTCCTTCCCCTTTTATGTCCTTTCCGGATGCCTGGACTGCCAGTTCTCGCTCAGCTCCTTGCTCCCTTGGCAGCTTCTGCGCCTTCCCATCTCCTCGGCTGCCTTTTCCTTTTGCTGCCACCTTGCAATCACTCCTAAGTAACTGTTCGTTCCGCCACCCAACCATTGCTGCCTTTTGTCCCTTTTCCGCTCTTTGACTAGTCAAAACTGGTCAAAATCATTCAAAATTAACGAAGGCTCCAACAAAATGTCACAAATGTCTACTTTCCTATGATGTGAAAGCTTTGATTTCCTTCCTTTTTAGGTCAAAATTCCTAGTAAAGTAGATTTTGATTTCTCCCTCATTTTAGGGCTATGAACTCAAAATTCAACACATCCCTTTCTACAATTCTCCTCTCATCACAATAAATTACAATTTCTCTTCCGAAGAAGGGAGACTTCGACACATCCCTTAATATTTCTCTCCTCTCAAAGCAACAAATCAAGGTATTTAATATGGTAAGTACTTTATAGTGGCATCCATTAGGTTTGATCTTAGGCCTCGCCCAAATTACTCTAACAAGTTGCAAATTCACCATGGTAAAAAAAGCATATCAAGATACTTGCACTCGTAAGAGAGTTTGAAACATACTTCTTTGTGGTTATCCTCTAAGAACAATAACCAAGGTCCCTAGACTAGTAAGGTTATCAGTAATTTTCATGCATCTCTTAGCCTTCCAACCACAAATAATTCAAGCAAATGCATAATAATAAAAAAAATGAGAAAAGTGAAGCACAACAATGAATAGATGATTATATTAGTTCACTTTGTTTTTATTAAGAGAGGCATTGTGCACAGAGGGGGGTTCCTCCAATACGTTACCAAGCACAAAGATACAAATATTGCTCTTATGGAGGGTTCATTCCATATTTATAGGCATATAATCCTTATTAACGCGTTGACCTCAATAATGATTTAGTTTGCACATTTAACCTCATCACATATTTAAGATTTATTGCATTGTCACATAATTGAGACAAGGTATACTTTATTTAAAGTTTCCATATCTAATGTCGTCATATGAGAAACCTTTGTTATTGTGTTAAGGAGGCGTAATAAGGTTCTTTGCATCTATGATTACAAGTGCTCCATTCAGAACTGTAGTGCCACTCAAATAATTCTTGGTGGATGTAGTGATAAATAAAAGTCGTCAACTAGTGATGTTTGTTTTTATATGGGATGGGATATTCCACTACTAATCCTCTTGTTGATGCTCGGGGAATCAATTGAAATATGCCACATATTATGTGTTCTCATTTTGATCAATCAAATATTCATCGTCCTTCCATATGTATTTGAAAGACCTAGCTTTATCTATGAAATTTTTTCCCATGTAACCAAGCACCTCCCTCTCTAGCCCGTAGGTAAGGGCAAGATATTTTTCAAGGCTCAAGGCCATTTAGCTATAACACTCAAAACCATTACAACAAGATACTCGATACAAGCTCAACATATCATTTGCGGGAATTGAATCTAGGTGGGGAGGATAACAATGATTCCTCCCAACCACTTGAGACAATTCACGATACAAGCTCAACATATCATTTGCGGGAATTGAATCTAGGTGGGGAGGATAACAATGATTCCTCCCAACCACTTGAGACAATTCAAATTGATAACTTTGTCTGTGACCTATCGATGCCATCAAAATGTTTTAGCACCCATACATGGCTATGCAACTTAAACCCTTTTGCCTACAAGAAAGGTATTCTTCCAATTCATCAACTCAATTTTCAACTCCTTTACCAACAAACTTCCTCATCTTGATCCTAGGGTGGTTTTTGTTTGTGTAAGGTTCCCCATCATGCTACTTATATTTAGGTAATGCTTGTCATTTGATGAAGAAGCATGCCAATTATTTGATCTCCTAAAGCCTTTATTACAAAATCAAGCTTTTCTTCAAGGCTCCACTTTATGATATGATCATTTTTGAAAGCTATGGTCTAGTCTTTAACTTGGCCTCTAGATATGAAGAGAATCGTTTGTTTAAGCACATATGTGACGTGCTTAAAACCCCATTTGTTAGATGCATTCAACCTTCTCAATACAATGATATTTCGATTATTTGGTGGAAAATAAAGGATATACGTAGGTTTGATATCTTATAGAGGGTATGCAATCATTCCTTATTGTATTCAAAGGCACATTATACAACACAATATGGAAGAGATGTTAATTATTTGTGCATGTGGTGGGTGTAACGCCAGTGTTTGTTGCTGTCAGCAAAAAATAAGAAGTTTAATCAAATAAATCATATTTCATAACAAAAACTAAATGTACATAAAATAAAACTTGTAAGAATAAAAATAGAACAACATCAAATGATGCTGCCATCAATAAGATAAGGAAAAACATTGTTGTAACTATTTTTCATAGACGAAATGGCAAAGTGAATTTGGCAAACATTAGGTGATATTCTCATCTATATAGTTGTTTGAATAAGCATAGGTTGCATAACATAGTCGTCAACGAGACATAAAAATTCCATTGCCAATTACTACATTAGAAAGCACTATTTTAGGAAACACTCGCTAAATTTCATACAAATTGTCTCTAATAAAAAAGGACAAAGTGAATGTGAAAATTATAGGCATTCTTTCCATTTATGCAATTTTTCATAACTACTTCAATGAATATCTTTTACTTCAATCATCTACCTAGAAAAATTGGGAGGATCAATGATTATGATGGTGTTGGCATGAAGTAGTAGCAACAATGTGAGAGGGATGGTAGGTTTGGGGGGGATCCTCTATGATCCTATAGGAAGAATGGAAATTACCTATGCCTAGGTGTTAGGACAAGCTATAAATAACCAAATAGAAGCCTATGCACTCCAATGAACTCTTATTCTAGCCAAGGAAGACAATATTAGATCATTGATAGTCGTAGGAAATTGCGATGTGGTCATTAAAGCGATGTTAGGGAAAATATCTCCATTGTATCACAAGTTTGTAGTGATCATTACTCAAGCCAAAAAATAGGCAAACATCCATTTCAAAATTTTATTTGACCATGTTTTATGTGCCCTCAATCCAAAAGTTGATTCATCGGAAGATGAACTTGGCACTCGATCTCTACAAAGACTCCTTATCTTCAACTTCAAAGAATGGGACATTTGTCAACTTTGCAAAGGCACTATTAAAGGAAGGGGATAGAGGTTATCAGTTGAAGGAAGCCATCAAAATTAAGCAGAAAAACTCACCCCCGTTAGATGTTGGTGAGGAGGATGCAAAAAACTATCATCATTTCATTAGTTGTTGTGTTTTTTAAAGTTATTAAAATATTAGGAGTCTTTGTAGAGCAGATTACTTACAAAATAACATGGGTTGTAATAATTATAGTTTGTAGAAAACTGTCTTATGTAGTATTTGAAAGTTGATTATTTTGTCAAAGAACCTCTAAAATATCTTTATGTTTGTAAACTTTGTTGTTAGCTTGGCTACAACTCCTTTTTAAATATAATATCCCCCAATTTCAATTAGAAAAGAAAAAAGTAAATAACACCTTTGAAATGCTACAATATGTTAGCCTTACTCTCTTAAAAACAATTATAAATCCAAATAAAATAATTAATTAAATTAAAGTCATGAGAGTTAGTTCCTCAAACTAGGGAGTTTAGTTAGGATGAGAGATTCTCTCCAACTAGTTCTCCTAAGTTAGTGTGTAGTTGAGAAATTGTCTCAACCATAGTGTCCAAGATAGATGTACTATCTTGAAACCAATTTCCTCATGTATTTATGTGTACTATTATCATTCTTTGTACATTGGATTGATTAATAATAAGAATGTGAGGAATGTTGAAGGCACTTTGCCTTTTCCGTCAGTTTGTCTTTTGTGTTGTTGGTTTGATTATTGAGTATTTATTTTACGTGTGTGTTTAATATTGCTGAGTGAGTTTCCTTCATGTAGTATCAGTGTTGAGGAAACCATTGTGAATTCTTTTTATGTCCCAAGTTGCTTAGGAATTGAAATTTCGAGTATCGGCACTCAGAAATAAAACAGGTTGTTGAACCTGCGAGACATAGGTGCGTTGTCCAAGAAGCAGAGGAATCCTAAAATTGATTCGTTGTGGGTAAATACGTATGAAGATATACTTGTGAAATGGATCCATCGGTCAATGCTCCTAGGGCTCAAAACATGAAAGAAGGCAGGCATCCTTGTCATGCGTGTGGACGAAATCAATATATATATATATATATATATATATATATATATAT
The DNA here is from genome assembly GCA_000404065.3 of Pinus taeda. Lineage (NCBI taxonomy): Eukaryota > Viridiplantae > Streptophyta > Pinopsida > Pinales > Pinaceae > Pinus > Pinus taeda. The sequence continues at coordinate 225,144 of APFE030366435.1, read as the reverse complement.
ATATTAATTATATTATTTATATATATATAATATATATCTATTATATAATTATAATATTTATTTATTATATATACTGTGGAGGAAAGTACCACATCAAATTTTAATCAGATGGGATTACATTAGCTACTGTTTTTTCCCAGATGCTACTTTCTTGTAGATCTGAGCTAAATTGAAGAAATAGAGCACTGGCATGGTGATTTGATTGGTGCACTAATGGATATGGCGCAGTGTTGTGATGGTGTAGCGTAAGTGTTGTGATGCTTGTGGAACACGAAAGCCAGATCCAACAAAAACTGGCATGAGCCAAAGGACCATTTTCACCTGCCCTTAAGTTTTGCATTTTTTATTTCTGGATCACTGTAAGTATTCTGAATACCATTGCACTCCATGGATTGACTTGCCTAGAGCCTTTTTCTCTCATTTTCACGGTGCGTGCAAAAATTCTGCCCAATTTTTATAGCATCTAAAACAACTGAGGAAATGGTAATTTCCTCATTGGACCTCCATTTGTTGGACTTTGTTTCTAGTAAAACCTGTGTGAAACCACCATCATTGGAAACTTGAGACACTACCATGTTCATTTGGAGATGTCTGATCAGCTGATTTCACCTTTAACAAGAACTGCTGGTTGCTTTCTAAATCTTATGCCAATTCTTTTTGATTCGGGGAAGAGTGATTCCTCTTTGAGGCCTTAACTGATTTCTCATCCTCTGAAGTGTTTTCTAATTCCTACTGATCTGGGGAAATCAGATTACTCCTTGAAGTCTTCGTCAGGAAAGTATGTTTTAGATTCTCTGAACTGTGTGCAGACGCCTTTATTTCTAAGAAAAGGCAGATTAGTCTCTGAAGCCTCTGCCATTTTCTTTTGGGAAAGGTGTTTTGTATTCTCTAAAGTCTTTGGTAGTTCTTGTTGTGGGCGAGATGGATTACTCTCTGAGGTCTTCAATGATTTCTTTGGGGAAGACTCTCTTGGGAAGAGAGTGAGTTGTGGTATGATAGTGATGGTGTAATGATTAAGATCTGGTCTACAGTTGATGGAATGCGGTTATATTGAGGAGCAATATGATTTGATGGCTTGTTTGTCATCGTTGAGCCAAGTGTAGCCTAAGTGAAACCCATTTGTATTGCCCTCCATGTGGAATGTGCAAGTGAGATCATTGAACCTGTATCTTTACAAAGCAGTGATACATTTCTCACACCAAAATTCTAAGAATTGGAACGACATTATCATCGAATTGAGGAGGAGATGTTGGTAATCCCCGAAAGACAAGTTAGATCGCAAATACAGAGAAGGTGCCTCAATACATTGAATAAATCACATAACAAATTGTTCCCTGCAAGCATATTTGTTATATTTGTAAGCAGAGAAGCTCTCTACGTGAAAAGTTTGGAGACTGTCAATAATGGATGCTCTCAGATCTAGTTTGTTGTATGTCATTGGTATAAACTGAGTTGGGCCAACGATTAGCTACAGTTGCAGGTCACATCAAAGTATGTGGTTAAAGCATAGTTAGAAAGTGCCATTATGAAGCTATCTCCAGCATAGCGGAAGCATGGTGAATATGTAATCAAAGGATAACGTGTTAGATCATGAGAATTGTTGGATCGTTAATATTGCTCAGTCATTATGCTCACTCATTACTACTGCATTTTAATCCGTGAGTCAAAGGCTATGACCACAAAAGGAGTCAGACTTGTGGAGGAGCCAGCATTCAACACATGATCAATGGCAAAGTTCCATTTATTGTGGGTGGGGGAGTAGCACTATGAGCTGTATGGTTGAACCTGCATGAAGAAATCTATTGTGATGAAGATAAAGCTGGATGTTGTCGTTGCTTTTCTAGAAGGCATAAGCTGAATGCTCGTTTCTAAGAAGGTAAACGAATTATTTTTAGTGTGCATAATTGACCTCTCAATCATTTACATACATAAGCATATCACGGGGTGTGCTTTATAATTGTTATATTTGCATTTGAAACGTAAACTCACTTTTTCATAAAGTGATTTTATAAAATCCATAAAAAAAAATTAATTAAAGTTTAAAAGAGAGGTATCAATATTCAATTTAGTGGGGAAATATTCAATTTTGTAGTGGGGAAATAATGTATATTTTTTAAATGAGTGATTTTTTGGAGAGATAAGGAGTGGATAAGATCATTTATTTGTAATGGATAAATAAGGCATATATTTTGTAATTTGGAGTTATAAATATTTTGTATTTGGAGAGATAAGTGAATATTTTTATTTCTAGAAGGTTGAGTCAGTTTTTGAAGACAAAAGTTTGCAAGTGTGACATTCTCATTGCTTGAGAAGGTGAAGGTTGATGTAATTCACTATTTAATAAAGACATTTTTTCTTGTGTGGTGCTTGTGTGCTAGATTCGCCCGAAATTGAATAAGGGGATCTTAGGTACACCGTGTGTATGCGTGTGCATGACTTGTATCGATTTTGTAAAAATTCTCTTTTTCTTATGCTTCAACAAAATAACAACATGCACATAAGTACAAAAGTTCAAAGTGTCACATCATCACCTTGATAAGACAATCTTTCAAGCAAGTACATTTCACATCATCAAAGCAATCAAGTAAAGGATGCTACAAATCCAGCATTTCAAGCCAAGACAACATCAACATCCAATCAAGCTGTCATCTACATCAACAATTTTTGTAGCAATTCAACAACAATTTTTTGGCAAATTGCACTTGCACCATTTTTTTAAAGCTCAATACAAAACTGTAACTTGCAAGTTGGATTGTAATCAAAGTCAAATTAAGTTGAATTGTAAGGGTGCATTTTCGGTTGTAATCGACACCCTCATTTGATTTGGTAAAGAGCATCATTAAGTCAAGTCAGTTGTTACTTGAACATTTGTCATTTCGGTGCATTTTTCGACAGTGTTCAACACCCATCATTTTTCAGCACATTCAGTGCATCACTAAGTGCAGTAATCAACCAAGAGTTCAAGACAATTGGTGTTTAAAGCAAACTTACAACAATCATCAAAAAGCGAGACTATGTAAAGTTCATTAAATCATTCAAAAAGTTTCATTCAAGCAAAGCAATCATCATCACGCGAGCATCAAATCAACAGTTCAAGCAAGTGTTTAAAAATTTCAACAACAGTACAAGCGAGCGTGTCATTTCTGTCATCAACTCAAGTGCACAATTTTCAAGCACGACTTCTACGACAAGCAAGTGTGACTTCCAAGTAAGCAAGACAACATGGTGTTGCACATTCAGTTGTCCCAAATTATTAACAATTTAATGTTATCATCAGCTGGTGACATGGTGCAAATCAACAAAACCATTCTTGCCGGCATTCACATGCATATTCAACATGTACATGAAACAATTGAATTCCTTCAACTAGAGTCGCAACTCCAAAGAGATGAAATACAACAGAAGAGTGCTTCTTCCAAGTCATTCAACCATACAGATGAAGATAAAGATGTTGATTCCAAATCACTCATCCAAACAACTTCAACTGTCGAAGTTGTTCATGATCAAATTCAACTTTCTTCCAAACCCATCATCAAGCCATGGGAAGAAATTTAAAGTAATCGAAATCGACGCGGCTTAGGATATCTCGAAGATGACAACAACTTACATATCCCTGATTATTCAAAGCCCATTCAATTCGTCAGTGTCGAATTACTTGAACATATCACCTCAACGAGTTCTACGCAAGTTGCAGACATACATCAATGCACACAAACTGAAAGTGCAGACAAACAGAAATGCATGCAAACTCTAGTTGCAAACAAACCTAAATGTTCTCATTGTCAAAGAACCGATCATCTAAAAGATCAGTGCTTTGATATCCATCCTTGTCACCATTGTGGCAAGCAGAATCATTCATCAGAGAAATGTTGCAAACAAGACCAACCTGCCAGATTAAAGATAAATTATTCATGGATTGATCCCTGGGAATGGTCATCCACAGCCAGAAGATTGTACAAGTTTTACAATTGGATTCACTCCCACATATTGTAGCTAACAATCAAATGGCGATGGTACTCTTGTGCAGTTGAACGGGAGAGTACAACAGTGAAACTCTCCTACACCTGAAGGAGGGGAGTTCAGATATCAAATGCAGATGATTGTCTCTCCTTTTAGCTGACAAAGGGGGGAAAATGTCAATGAAATTGACAAGTGGTTGTGAGATTGAAAGTCTCGACAACATCAGCGAAGCAACCAATGGGCATCTTCATCAGCCAGTGGGCATTTTTCATCAGCAGTGAGCATCAGCAAATTCACCAGTGAGCGATCGACAACAAAAGCAGCAGTGAGTAGCTTTCATCATAGCAAAAGCAACATTGATTTTTTTTTGACATGTTGAGCCAATGGGTGATCATCATTAGCAAATACACCAATGGGCGTTCATCAAATTGTGTCAATGGACACTGGATGTTGTTTTCAAGCAAAGGACAGTTGGATCCTTTTGCAGCTTGGCACATGATGGAGTTGTCAAGCGACATTCAAAGATGAATCAGGCATACAACTGATTCATGTTCTCTTCAGATTTAAGTTTTTTCCATCATCCAGATTTGGCGGTTTTTCAGGCATATGATTTTTGAGGAACAACTTGAGAACTTGGAAGATGGTTCCTTGTTCTTTTTGGATTTATCATTGAAGGGGGTAATGTTAGCCTTACTCTCTTAAAAACAATTATAAATCCAAATAAAATAATTAATTAAATTAAAGTCATGAGAGTTAGTTCCTCAAACTAGGGAGTTTAGTTAGGAGGAGAGATTCTCTCCGACTAGTTCTCCTAAGTTAGTGTGTAGTTGAGAAATTGTCTCAACCATAGTGTCCAAGATAGACGTACTATCTTGAAACCAATTTCCTCATGTATTTATGTGTACTATTAACATTATTTGTACATTGGATTGATTAATAATAAGAACGTGAGGAATGCTGAAGGTACTCTGCCTTTTCTGCCAGTTTGTCTTTTGTGTGTCGCTGGTTTGATTATTGAGTATTTATTTTATGTGTGTGTTTAATATTACTGAGTGAGTTTCCTTCACAATAACATAAATATAATGGTGATTGAAGCTCAATGGTTGTACTTAGTGGAGAAGCAAGCTCTATGTTGTTTAGATTCAACGTATATTTGGAAATTCTTGACAATGCTTCTAGTCAATGAGCAAATAAAATAGAATTATCTCTCCAAGCATCATCAATTTTTTTCCAAGTCATTTTCCAACTAGAGACACTTTCAATACTCATTTATGACGATCTCTAATTGATCTAGTTTGGATTCAAAACAAAATAAAAGACCACAATGTTGCAAAAATGATATTAGATAAACTATTTAAAGTATTGTATTATAATGAAATCCACACTCTATTAACGACTCAAATGGAGAAAAAACTACAACGCATTTAAGAATAGAAAATCACTAGAATGATTGTACCTTATATTCAAGAATAGTGTGATGGCCATGTTCATTCACAAAAGACCATAACAAGAGGTTGAAACTACATTTTATCATAGTACCAAAAGCTTCAAGTCTAGGTAAAAACCCTAAATCCAAAGTCTCTAATTATCTTTCAAGCTCAGTGGTGAAAGTAATGTTTTCCATGAGAGGCATAATTGGTACATCAACTTCTCAAGGCCATAAATTTTGCATAAGGACCATGTTTTGGATATTCTCTAGACTATTGCAAATTTTGTTTTGAGCTCTTTGTGTTTTACTTGCCAAAAATGCATGGTAAGGGCCCAAAAAATGCTTTGGAAGTTTAGGATATAGAAAGCTATCATAAATTTGAAAAGATTCAAGATCGTTTTAGAGACAATGACTACTTGGACTAGTCATTCACCCTTAGGAACACTGGTTCTTGTCGTCTCAATTTCTTGCATTGTAGAGAGAAAACACTATTGTGAATATATTTGTAACTTTACAAGTAAAACGACAAATTTAAGGAATTTAAGGGAATTTTCCTTGAATTACCAAAAAAATATGTGAAAATTTCAAAATTTTCAAGAGAATATAGGGAATATTCCTTGTATTTTCTAAAAAATGTATGGAATGTGTAAAAATGACATGCCATTTTTCTAATATAATATATAATATATGGATATTACAAATGATTAATATAAATAAAAAATTGATATATTTAAAATTGTTATTTTGAAAAAGGATTGAAATTTTGTGGACATGAAATAAATAAATGTAAAAAAATGATTTGAAATTTCCAAAATTTATGAAATTGCAACCACAATGGAAAATTCATTCATTAAGATAGAACAAAGTACGCAATTCATATCTATTGCTTAAAATATATCAAAAATCATGACATTCTTGTTCCAAAAGAATAAATGTGTCTTCTCATATGTGTTTTTTTCTCTTGAAATAGTATTTTTCAGAAATAAATTTGATGGTCCTCCAACTTCAATTTCACCACTCATTTGTGCACAAGAATTTTTCTCCTATGATTACTATAATAGTTTTTAACATTGCTCACCTTTTGTAAATTAAACTTGATGTCTGAGTATATCAGTATTCTTTATTTTGAAAATATCATTTTCTACTATTTGATTTGAATGGTCATTCAAATCCACCTCTAAAATGGACTTAATACACACACAAAAATCATATTCAACGATTTCAACATAACTTCTCTGGGTTCCATATGCATTTTTCTTTATTTTAGCCAAAAATAAAAAGAGTAAAACTTACAAACTCAACTGTAAATCATTTTTTAATAAGCTAAATAAGACAAAAAATAGAGGAACCAACAAAAAACTTGTGATCTTGACAAAACTCCTCCGCCTATGGATAAGTAAACTTTAACTAATTCATGTTTATTCTAACTCAACACCTTATTAATTAAAAAAAAATCGATATTAAAAACAAGGAAGATACATCCATTTGATTTTAACTTATTAAAGGAACTTAAAAATAAAAATAAAAAACTTATAAGCTCATACTCAAATTTGTTGAATTTCCCCACATTTTCACATTTTCCTAATTACTTGTCCTACCAAATAATCCTTACTTGACAAAACTCCTCCTCCTATGGATAAGTAAACTTTAACTAATTCATGTTTATTCTAACTCAACACCTTATTAATTAAAAAAAAAAATCGATATTAAAAGCAAGGAAGATACATCCATTTGATTTTAACTTATTAAAGGAACTTAAAAATAAAAATAAAAAACATATAAGCTCATACTCACATTTGTTGAATTTCCCCACATTTTCACATTTTCCTAATTACTTGTCCCACCAAATACTCCTTACCTACACATTGGTTGATTCAATGAATTGAGTGGTGTGTGGAGTGGGGATAGATTTATTATTTTTCTTAATAACATATCACGACAAACAACCTCTTGGCACTTTCCCTTGATCTAAATATGGTACAATGATAAACCCTAGATTCTTTAAGGCACAAGGCTACATCAACAACATGGTTCTAGGTTGTTACAATAATGTACTCGTCATGATATCAACATCTCATCTATGGGAATAGAAATTAAGTGGGGAGGATAACACTCCCAAAAACCACTTAGGCATAGACCCAATCAACAAATGTAGATAAAATATATATTAGAGATACACCCATTGAAGAAATATTATAAATAATCTAACGAGGGTATTCTTCTAATATTCCCATGAAATATGCTCAAACGAGGTGGATTTAATGGTGGAAAGAAAAGAGTTTTTCACAGTTGGTCAAGGTTGAATTCCCATGAGGGCCTAGCTCTTAATCCATGGGGACACTTTGAGGTAGTGTTCAAACATGTGGTTGCACACAAAGAGATTACATTAAATATGGTCTCATAACCTCTCATACATAAGTGGATCAAAGGCCACCCATATGTCCTTCTTTCATAATAACCCAAAGGGGTTGGATTGAATGGTGATAAATGAGTGTCAAATCAATATGCGTAACTCTATTGGATGATTTTTTTATTAATGTGTAGTCAAATTTATACAACTAAGTGACTCTTCATATCATTATCCAAGAGTATATTAATCTTCAAATTATCCTACTTATTTGCAAGGATAAAAATCCCATGGGATTATGTCCAACATTTCCCCACTTAAGCCAGAGGGGTGTTTGTGAGCACAAGCATCATTATGAAAATTTCGAACTTCTCTCTCTCGAGTTCTTTGGTGGAGATGCCCACAATTTTTTCAACTGAGGAACATTGCCTTCAATGAATAGTCTTGACCTCTACATGGTATTGAATAAAATGATACTTATTGTTGATGTGTTTGGTTCGATCATGGAATCTAGGATTCTTGGCCAACTTGATTGCATAAGTATTTTCAACCAAAAAAGGAATAGATTTTACTTGTTTCTCTTGCAAATGTTTAAATATTTTCCCAAGCCACACAATATCCTTTGTTGCTTCTACAACTGCCACATATTCTACCTCTATTTTGGAATCTATTGGAACTAACTATTTCTATGATCAATAAGAGACAATTGTTGATCCAAGACTCATGAGATAGACAAAATTTGATACTCCATTTTAGTTGTCCCCGTAAAATTATGAATCTAAATATCCAATCATGCTAAAGTCATCCTCCTATGAATATTTGAGTCCCAATTCTTGTGTTCCCTTTAAGTATTTTATAACTCTTTTTCTTGTAGATCAATGTCCTTCACATAGATTTTGGATAAACTTGGAAATAATTCCAACAATAAATGAAACATTTTCTCTAATGGTAGTAAGGTAGATAATACTTCCCATTAGTTGTCTATACTAGGTTGCATCCTCAAATTCATTCCCTTTCTTTTGATGTGAGTTTCAAATTCTATTCCATTAGAATAAATAGAGGGTTGATTTAGCTATTCCAAACATGTTCAACAATTCTCTTATGTAATTATTTCGGGATATGAATATGTACTTTGGATATTGAATCACTTCAATGCTGAAGTAGCAGTGAAGATATCCCAAATATGTCATATTAGAGTCCTTCAATTTTTTTTTGGATGTAATATAGCTCTCATTGTTCCCTATCATCAACAAATAATCTACATATACTATAAGATATACAACATTTTCTTCAACCTTCTTGATAAATAGAGTTGCATCATCAATATTAAAGTGTTTGAAATTCAATTTCAGAAGATGATCGATAACCTTTTCATACAGGCTCATGGTGCTTATTTTAGGACATATAAGGATTTGATGAGTTTACATACTTTTTTCTCTTCTCCCTTCATGACAAAACCCTTCAGCTAAGACATGAAGGCATTCTCTTTCAAGCCTCCAATAAAGAAATCAACCTTCATATCATTTGTTGAACTTTCCATTTGTTATGAGTAACCAAGATAAAGAGAGATTGGATGGTGGCCCATTTTTTTGTTGGGGCAAAGGTCTCCTTATAATAAATTCCTTCTTTTTGTGGAAATCCTTTTGCCACGAGCCTTGCTTTATGATTGTCAAGTGAACCATTTGATTTATACTTGTTATTGTAGACCCACTTGCAGCTAATTGATTTGGTTACAAATGAAGGGTCCACCAATTTCCATGTTCTATTCTTAATGAGAACATCATACTCCTTCATTGCTTATGTCCGTTCATTATGAGAAGTAACTTCTTTAAAGGAATTTGGTTCAAAGTTAGTAGATAAATTTAATTCACAATAATATGAAACATCTATATTATCTACATTAATTGAATCATAATTATCTACATCACCTCCTTCTTATTTGGTGGAACCTCTAGTTCATGTCATTTTGACCTCATTAGGATGAATGTTTTCAAGTGTTTTGATGATCTGTTTTGGGGTACCTTTTCTATATGGCCTAGGTTGCTTTATTGGTCGAGATGGGTATGTATCAAGATTCAACTTTCAAATCCTCTCAATCGCATCGTTCAAAGTGTCTTCTAGATTTGATGAAGTGGGGAAAAATCCACAAATGGGAGATGGTCCTTCAAGAGGAGATTCTAAAGATTCATCTAAGATAGGGATTGATCCGGAAGGATCCATAAATAGAAGTGGCCTTGAAAATAACTCAAAAATAAAATTCCTTAGATGGGAGTGAAACTAAGACCAGATCGTGGTGCTCTTCGCTCAGATTCCAACAATGCAAACGACACTCAAATCCGAGTTTGTATGCTCAAGTTATAGTTGGTCAAAGTTTGGGTCAAACTTGGCCAAGTGGCACACTAACGAGGCAACAAATTGGAAGAATCCCGATGCATGGAATCCAGCGGTCCAAATAGGAAAAAATTTCGCCTACTTAATTTGTGTAGTAACCCTTATTTTTCGGTTGAATTTTTGAACTAATTTTTGGGTGGCGGGTTGCCACCCCTACCACCCTCTTAACCAACAGATATAATATGTATATTAAATAGTGTGGTGGGTGGGCCACCCCTAGCAGACCCTCCTAACCATTGATCAAGCAAAACACACACACACACACACACACACACACACACATATACGGTGGCGGGTGGTCAAAACCCGCCACTGCATAGCTCGAAGGCCCAACCAATATACAACAATATGCGCCATATAATGTGCCACGAGTGGCAAGGGACCGAGGTCGACGGGTTTTGAACCCGCGCGACCAACTAGCCAACTCACCATCCAGGTGGCCCCACAACAGGACCTAACCACATTACAACGTACTTCCAACAAAATTAAACACGTGGCATATATAT